>CAACVS010000121.1:76500-92619 GCA_900660405.1 Pseudo-nitzschia multistriata
GCAGGAAACTTAAAACACCATTATATCGGTTTGTGTGACGTACTAATGGTGGTGCATCAGAGCTATTTTCAATCATTCCTTTTTTACTACCATGGTTGAACTATTAGTACTACTAGGTAGTCCAGTAAAAGCTTGATTCCCTCTGGTGTAACAAGTCAACAGGAGGAGGCCCAACATGGATGCCATCTGATTAGGATCTACATGGCAGGCCAAATCCTCTGTAAATCCAACAAGAAGAGACCCATCAACCAGGATACCTTCTGTTTAAGTTCCACACAAGAACAAGAACTTATCATAAATACATAGTAGTACTACTAGTATGATTATAGTATTATTCTAGTAACACAATTGATGGTAATAGTGGTAGTAATACTAGTACTAGTAGTAGCAACAAATGAGATAGAATACCACCAGATACCAAATTGTACAGTAGTAGTAACAAGGTTTACATGACATTACTAGCACAATGGTGTTACTTCTTTTACTACTAGTAGTAGCAGTTGAATATCTACACTATCAAGCCTAGTACTAGTTGCTTGTAATTATCCTGGTGAATCTTTTGTGCAAGTCTCAAGTACTACCACTGGCATTTCCAACTGTGACGTACTACCTAGCTTTTTGGGCTCTGCAAAGAATATTCTTGTTGTTTGCCTAAGATCTTACAGATTCTATGATTGTCCTACTAGTTTCTTGTAGTTATCCTGATGGATCGTTTTCATTGGCAACTCTATTAGGACTKGCATTTCCAACTACTACTACTTAGCTTTTTGGGCTCCTCAGACGATAAGCCCCTTGTTATTGTTCCAATCCAATATCTTACTACTAAGTGCTTGCAATTGTCCTGGTGAATCTGTTGAATTGGGCAAGTCTTAAGTACCACTGATAGTTCCAACCACTACCCAGTGTTTTGTGATTTCCCTACTAAGATCTTATAGTTGATGTGATTGTACTACTAATTCCTTATTTGCCTTAGATC
Source organism: Pseudo-nitzschia multistriata (assembly GCA_900660405.1). Classification (NCBI taxonomy): domain Eukaryota; phylum Bacillariophyta; class Bacillariophyceae; order Bacillariales; family Bacillariaceae; genus Pseudo-nitzschia; species Pseudo-nitzschia multistriata. The sequence continues at coordinate 77,477 of CAACVS010000121.1, forward strand.
TTACAGTTGTTGTTGTGATATCACTCATTGCTTGTTATTGTCCTGGTGAATCTATTGCATCATTTGGCAACTCGTTAGTAGGACTGGCATCTCCAAGTACTACTACCCAACAGCTTTTTGGGTTCTTTGTCAGATTGGCTTCTTGTTCTTTCTTGCTTGCTTACTAGTAAGATCTCCAGCCAGCACCTTGTTCTAGTACAAAGAGAACTCTGATACCTAATACTCACTTATTGTGATTCTCCTACTAAATTGTTTTTTGTGAACTCTATGACAGAACACCACTGGTGGTGGTAGTATTATCAACTAGAACCATGTTATCCTGTAGTAAAAACTTGAACCAAATAAGTATCATATCAACTGACTAATTCTAACTCTATCACACAATACTAGTAGAGTAGAACTCATTGATATTTCTAGTAGTACTAGCTACTCACCTTTGTATTTTTTAGCTTCTTTCATCAAACCAGGAAGATGTGAATGAGGTGGTAACAAGGGCTTCCGAAGTTTTTTTTGGGGGGGGTCTCCAGCAAGATAGAATACTTTTTACTATTTTAGAAGAATTAGTAGGCAAAATACAGCAACATGCAACAGGTTGCAAGATACAGAACACAAGCCAGCATTCTTTGCCCTATTACAAAAAAGACAATGACCCTATGAACAATAATTGTTTGTTGTTGTTTGATAGCTTCACATATGTTCCCCCAGGAAACCAATAGGCAACAACACAGGATGATCATCATGCCATTACACTCATTGGACCAAGAAGCACCACAGGGCAAAATATCAGTCTTTTCCCTCATACTAGTACCCCAAATACTACCATGAGCACCAGCACCATAACTCTGCAAAAAATAGTAAAGGTAGTTTGGTCTCATGACAGCTTGTCCAAATAACTCCCACCAAGGCATCAATAGACAAGAAGACATCAGTGTTTTGATAAAAATCAAGGAATGTTTTCAAACTGGCTGATACATTCCTAGTACTATTTTTATATATTGTGCGGGATGGGAGTACTACTACTACTACATGTAGTATTGGTACTATCTACTAGTACCAGTAGTAGAAAAACTTGCTTCTGATGGCATTGCTTATCAGCAGCCAATGATTTCTGGTGATACTAAGAATACTTCTTTTKCTGGTGCTGTTACATGTTCAATCCTGTTTCTTTTGCTACTACAATGATGTATGGCATTTTGAATTTGAAGTAATACTAGTACTAGGTAATTACTTGTTGACCATGAAAACCATGTCAAAAATGTCAAATCTATCTGTCAAAGATTTTAGTGGTACCAATAATAGTTGAAAGTAACACAAAGTGCAAATTGCTTTTCCATAGCTCAGATTACAAACTTCTTTATAGTATACCAATCAAAGCTGCTATTCTTGTGGTGTGTCACTGTCCAAGGTGTTGCTGTCTAAGAATCATGGAATAAGCTAGTGATAGTACTCCTAGTAAAAGTGCTACAGTCTCAATTGATGAGGAATTATCCATACAAATTTTCAACGAATGCAACTGTTCATTACTAACATGATTCTATCATACTACTAACTTGTTGGGCTTCACCAGGTTCTTCTTGCTGTCTCTTCATCATTTCCATCCATCTGTTGAATCAAACAGATGTGCAGCATTTCCAATTGGATGTTTGATACAGTGGGGGAATCCATGATCCTCATGATAGTAGTAGTACTAGTATGATTCAATAAGTTAGTAGTAGTACTGCAAGTGTTCTTGTTGTTCTCGTAACCACTTTCTTCTTCTTGCTGCTTCTCCAATAAATTTCCATCAATCTTTTAAAGCTTCAAAATTTTCATGAATCAAAAGGATGCCCACCATCATTCTCAATAAATGGTGATATGGAGGAATCAACCCTCCTCAGCATACTAGGTACTAGTACTAATTTCCACAATTTTTCTTCTTCTTATAGTAACTTGGATGGCAGGTTCTTGTTGTTGTTGCTGTGAAAGGATGCCCATCATTCTCAAATGGTGATATGGAGGAATCAACCCTCCTCATACTAGTATTGAATCAATTAGTACCACTATTTTTCTTGTTGTTGTTGTTGTTGTTGTTGTTGTTGTTGTTGTTGTTGTACTACTACTAGTAGTAGTAGTCCTAGTAGTAGTCCTAGTAGTAGTCCTAGTAGTAGTAACTCCTCGTCCTCTTGCTGGGTGCTGCTGGCAGCAGGTTCTTCTTCTTGTTCTTGCTGTCTCCTCCTAATATTTACCACCATCCATCTTTTGGAATTATGCAATTTTCATGAATCTAAAGGATGCATGCCCAGCAATCTAAATTAATATGGAATCAAAAATATTGAATGAGTAACAAGAATGTTATTGTAGCTTTGGTCTTGCACTCAGGGTCAAAAAAATATCAGTGGTCTGGGTTTACGATTGTGAACTTACAAATTGATAATTCGCTCTATTTAGCAAGCTTGTTTAGCTCAGTTGGTTAGAGCACTTCATTAGTAATGAAGAGGTCCGTGGTTCGAATCCGCGATCAAGCTTTTTGTGTTCCTTTTACCAAACCTACGGCCGGGCAGATCAGCACCGCCTTCCTAATGAACTATCTGGATGGAGTTGAAAGAGAGCGGATCATTGCCCACAAGAACCAAAGCAGAAAAGCAAGACTATTTATTGGGCTTCCCATCATCCTATGGTGCCGTGTTCACTTCTTATTCTACCCTTCTACCAAGCCTATTGAACAGTTGAACAGTACGTTACAACTTCGTAATCCAACAGTTGCTGCATTTCTAGTTTGCTCTGGTCGTTTCAACAGTTTCTGCCCTGCTGAGAATCGAGCCATCAAGAACCAACGCAAACCACACAAGACCACACCGGACCTCACCGCACCGCACCACACCGCACCACACCGCACCTCACAAATGAACGGAGTCGGTGGCTACTGTGCCAACGACGGCGACGAAAGCACGACGTCCTCGGAAGCCAACGACGATGATTTCGGAACGGACCCGCGGAGCGGACCGATGGGGGGAAAGACGATGGTGGTCGGGGGAAAGACCGTGGCGGCCGGGGGCAAGACAATGAAGGGCATCACGGGGGACTGCGAGGACGAGAACGAGGACGAGAACGACAGCGACAGCGTGGATACAGGAGCGGATCAGACCTCGATCGATGCGGAAGGAGAGGACGGCGATATGGAGGTCGAAGAGGAGGAGGAGGAAGAGGAAGAGGGGCACGTCGACGACGAAGAAACAGAGGACGAGGAGGAAGACGGCGTCTTTCAGCAACAGCAACAGCAACAGCAGGAGGAGGAGCAGTGGCAAACGAGAAAGAAGGATTCTCCGCCGCTTCCCACACGGGGGAAGGGCCCGGTTTCCGGAAAGACCCCGTCCCATTCGCACCTTCACGCGAATGTTAATGCGAATGCCCCCCGGCCGGACCATCCGCAACAACGGTTGCCGAGCACGGGAACCGACCAGTCCCAGCTCGAGGCCTGGAAGGAGGTCCACGCGGCCCTCACGCGGGCGGTCCTGGTCGCCAGGGAGGCCATTGCTGCCAAGAAACTCCAGAGGAGGTTCTGGCTCGAGACCATCTGCGCCAACCTCAAGCACCCCGACGAGGCGGTGGTGGCGGTTGCGGCTGCCTCCTCCGCARGCACCGAAAGCRGTGGGACCGGCGTCTTTGACCCCACCGATCCCCCCACCGAGCTACCCCTCCTGAAGACCCACTCGGTGTGGATCAAGCCCGACCAGAGGAAGAAGAAGCGGGGGTCCCAAAAGAACAAATCGTCGTCGTTGTTGTYGTCGTCGTCTCCGGTCCCGGGGGACGGAAACGACACCGGGCCGACGGGCGGTGCTTCGCCGTCCCTCCACACCGAGGGACGGGCAGCAAAGAGACAAAAGACGTCGACCAGGCGGGCGGTCCTGGCCTCCGACGGCAGCAAGCCCCTGCTCTCCCTGCTCAAGGGMAACAAGGCCTCCCTCCGGGGCAAGGCCCGGGCGAAAAAGGCCCCCCCGGCCAAGGGAGCGGCCCTCGTCAAGAAGCGCAAGCGGGCCCTGCTGCCCACCAAGGCCAAGAAAGCGGCGGAAGCCAGCGCCAGCGCCGAGTTGTCCGCGGGGAACAGCGAGACAAACCCACCGGCCGGAAAACACAAACCGAAACCCAAGATCCGTCTCAGCATGAAGAGCCCATCGGGGAGCAGGGCCTCCGTGCCNACTATCTACTAGTACCAGTAGTAGAAAAACTTGCTTCTGATGGCATTGCTTATCAGCAGCCAATGATTTCTGGTGATACTAAGAATACTTCTTTTGCTGGTGCTGTTACATGTTCAATCCTGTTTCTTTTGCTACTACAATGATGTATGGCATTTTGAATTTGAAGTAATACTAGTACTAGGTAATTACTTGTTGACCATGAAAACCATGTCAAAAATGTCAAATCTATCTGTCAAAGATTTTAGTGGTACCAATAATAGTTGAAAGTAACACAAAGTGCAAATTGCTTTTCCATAGCTCAGATTACAAACTTCTTTATAGTATACCAATCAAAGCTGCTATTCTTGTGGTGTGTCACTGTCCAAGGTGTTGCTGTCTAAGAATCATGGAATAAGCTAGTGATAGTACTCCTAGTAAAAGTGCTACAGTCTCAATTGATGTGGAATTATCCATACAAATTTTCAACGAATGCAACTGTTCATTACTAACATGATTCTATCATACTACTAACTTGTTGGGCTTCACCAGGTTCTTCTTGCTGTCTCTTCATCATTTCCATCCATCTGTTGAATCAAACAGATGTGCAGCATTTCCAATTGGATGTTTGATACAGTGGGGGAATCCATGATCCTCATGATAGTAGTAGTACTAGTATGATTCAATAAGTTAGTAGTAGTACTGCAAGTGTTCTTGTTGTTCTCGTAACCACTTTCTTCTTCTTGCTGCTTCTCCAATAAATTTCCATCAATCTTTTAAAGCTTCAAAATTTTCATGAATCAAAAGGATGCCCACCATCATTCTCAATAAATGGTGATATGGAGGAATCAACCCTCCTCAGCATACTAGGTACTAGTACTAATTTCCACAATTTTTCTTCTTCTTATAGTAACTTGGATGGCAGGTTCTTGTTGTTGTTGCTGTGAAAGGATGCCCATCATTCTCAAATGGTGATATGGAGGAATCAACCCTCCTCATACTAGTATTGAATCAATTAGTACCACTATTTTTCTTGTTGTTGTTGTTGTTGTTGTTGTTGTTGTTGTTGTTGTTGTACTACTACTAGTAGTAGTAGTCCTAGTAGTAGTCCTAGTAGTAGTCCTAGTAGTAGTAACTCCTCGTCCTCTTGCTGGGTGCTGCTGGCAGCAGGTTCTTCTTCTTGTTCTTGCTGTCTCCTCCTAATATTTACCACCATCCATCTTTTGGAATTATGCAATTTTCATGAATCTAAAGGATGCATGCCCAGCAATCTAAATTAATATGGAATCAAAAATATTGAATGAGTAACAAGAATGTTATTGTAGCTTTGGTCTTGCACTCAGGGTCAAAATATCAGTGGTCTGGGTTTACGATTGTGAAGTTACGAATTGATAATTCGCTCTAATTAGCAAGCTTGTTTAGCTCAGTTGGTTAGAGCACTTCATTAGTAATGAAGAGGTCCGTGGTTCGAATCCGCGATCAAGCTTTTTGTGTTCCTTTTACCAAACCTACGGCCGGGCAGATCAGCACCGCCTTCCTAATGAACTATCTGGATGGAGTTGAAAGAGAGCGGATCATTGCCCACAAGAACCAAAGCAGAAAAGCAAGACTATTTATTGGGCTTCCCATCATCCTATGGTGCCGTGTTCACTTCTTATTCTACCCTTCTACCAAGCCTATTGAACAGTTGAACAGTACGTTACAACTTCGTAATCCAACAGTTGCTGCATTTCTAGTTTGCTCTGGTCGTTTCAACAGTTTCTGCCCTGCTGAGAATCGAACCATCAAGAACCAACGCAAACCACACAAGACCACACCGGACCTCACCGCACCGCACCGCACCGCACCACACCGCACCTCACAAATGAACGGAGTCGGTGGCTACTGTGCCAACGACGGCGACGAAAGCACGACGTCCTCGGAAGCCAACGACGATGATTTCGGAACGGACCCGCGGAGCGGACCGATGGGGGGAAAGACGATGGTGGTCGGGGGAAAGACCGTGGCGGCCGGGGGCAAGACAATGAAGGGCATCACGGGGGACTGCGAGGACGAGAACGAGGACGAGAACGACAGCGACAGCGTGGATACAGGAGCGGATCAGACCTCGATCGATGCGGAAGGAGAGGACGGCGATATGGAGGTCGAAGAGGAGGAGGAGGAAGAGGAAGAGGGGCACGTCGACGACGAAGAAACAGAGGACGAGGAGGAAGACGGCGTCTTTCAGCAACAGCAACAGCAACAGCAGGAGGAGGAGCAGTGGCAAACGAGAAAGAAGGATTCTCCGCCGCTTCCCACACGGGGGAAGGGCCCGGTTTCCGGAAAGACCCCGTCCCATTCGCACCTTCACGCGAATGTTAATGCGAATGCCCCCCGGCCGGACCATCCGCAACAACGGTTGCCGAGCACGGGAACCGACCAGTCCCAGCTCGAGGCCTGGAAGGAGGTCCACGCGGCCCTCACGCGGGCGGTCCTGGTCGCCAGGGAGGCCATTGCTGCCAAGAAACTCCAGAGGAGGTTCTGGCTCGAGACCATCTGCGCCAACCTCAAGCACCCCGACGAGGCGGTGGTGGCGGTTGCGGCTGCCTCCTCCGCARGCACCGAAAGCRGTGGGACCGGCGTCTTTGACCCCACCGATCCCCCCACCGAGCTACCCCTCCTGAAGACCCACTCGGTGTGGATCAAGCCCGACCAGAGGAAGAAGAAGCGGGGGTCCCAAAAGAACAAATCGTCGTCGTTGTTGTYGTCGTCGTCTCCGGTCCCGGGGGACGGAAACGACACCGGGCCGACGGGCGGTGCTTCGCCGTCCCTCCACACCGAGGGACGGGCAGCAAAGAGACAAAAGACGTCGACCAGGCGGGCGGTCCTGGCCTCCGACGGCAGCAAGCCCCTGCTCTCCCTGCTCAAGGGMAACAAGGCCTCCCTCCGGGGCAAGGCCCGGGCGAAAAAGGCCCCCCCGGCCAAGGGAGCGGCCCTCGTCAAGAAGCGCAAGCGGGCCCTGCTGCCCACCAAGGCCAAGAAAGCGGCGGAAGCCAGCGCCAGCGCCGAGTTGTCCGCGGGGAACAGCGAGACAAACCCACCGGCCGGAAAACACAAACCGAAACCCAAGATCCGTCTCAGCATGAAGAGCCCATCGGGGAGCAGGGCCTCCGTGCCGACCCTGTCGGTCTTTCAGGACGACAGCGAAGAAGAGGACGACCACGAAACCGAAGACAAACGARAGGGGCACGAATCGCTCCGCCACCGCGACGCAGACGAAAAGGGATCGTCCTACTATTCCTTTTCCCTGAAAACGGACAGCGACGACGACAACGACGACGAAAGCATCCATCACAACAACAGCGACGACAGCGACGGCGACAACGCCAAGCAGGGCAATGCGGCGGAGACGGAAACCGAGGATAGCAGCGCCGGTGAAAACGAGAAGAACGACGAGAAGAACGGAAGCAGCAACAACAGCGGCGCAGACGACGACGACGACGACAACGATCGGTCGTTGCAGGCCCGGGGCAGCAACGAGGGTTGGAACTCCGCACCGGCCGGAGAGAACGCCACCGGTACCCTTCCATCGGAATCCCCCGCCGAAGGCAGCGCTGCCACCGGAGGCGCCTGCCCGGCCACCGTTCGGAGGGAAGAAGCCGATCCCCCCGGCCGCAGCGACGGTGGCAGCGACAGCGACGGGGGGGCCGGGCTGTCCGCGGACGCCGCCCGGGGGTACGGGGTCTTCGGGGCGGGCGACTCGTCCGACGACGAAGACGACATTCCCTTTTGACGTGGCGTGGCGTGGCGTGGCGTGACGTGACGGGGCAAGGTGCGTGGGCACGCACGCATTCATCCGTGCGGCACGGAGTCTCGAAACAACACGAGACCTCGCCGCTGCGCCGCCATCCATTGGTTCGACACCCGGCACGATTTGATTGCGAAGCCAAAGAAAACCTGCGTGYRTCTAGATCAAAAGGGAGCTGCGATAGTTTTTTACTACTATTGTTGTTCTTTCTAGTAGCGTCGCCCCGACGCTTGGGGAAAAATCAGGTCCGTTCCCATCGAATGAGATTCTCCGTGGCTTGTGCGTGCCGACCTAAGCTAACCAATACTGTATCACCAGAGGGTTCCGTTTCTCGATCGTCCCTCGGTCGACCGCCCGTGCCGGCCCCGCGCGATCGGTGGTTCCCGCGTTCCGGAACGAAAGCCGTGGGTTCGGCGAGCGGCGTTCCGTTCGGATCCATCGATTCGCAGCGGATCCATCGATCCATCCACGCAGTTTGCGCTGCGTTTGCGCCATCTCGGTCAAAGCACCCGGCCTTTTCCACCGCACGCTTTGGTCCAATCTTTCGAATCATCCATCTATCCCTCTATTCCGACGTGATCGGTGCTTCAAAGAATTGCCATCCAATGGTTTCCAATCCAGTCCAGCAAAATCCTATCCAATCCGATTCATTCCATCGGTCCAACCAGCACACCGCGATTGCAGACTGTTGTATCCTCACCACGTGTACAGAGCATCGGGGACGGAGGCCCCGGCCATTCGGATCGACGCGGCCCCCCGGACCGCTCGAAAGCCGTCCTCCTCGTTTTCGCTTAACCCGCTTGGCACGAGGATTTTTCTCGAGATCCCGCTCCCTTCAAAGAGCGGAGGATCCCCGCGTGCACCGTCGTCGAGACAGATCTTAGCCGTGACGTACAGGTCGTTCGATGCGTCCAAGACGGACCGCTCCCAGGACCGATCCGCCATCAAGAAATTATTCGAGGACTCGGAGAGGACGAAACTGATTGGGAAGGATTCGATCTGCGCCAACGGAATCCTGGCCCCCATGAGCGGAATCGAGGAGGAAGGATTTTCGGAAGTGCGGACGGTAACGATCAGGGAGGACGACGCGGGGTTCTGCTGGTTTCTGCTCTTTCCGTTGTCCATGGAAGAACCCATGCGATTGTTCGACGGCAGGTAGATCAGTCCACGGACAGAATATTCTTCCTCGTCGCGGTTGTATTCTTTTCCTCCATCCTGAGAGGCAGGGCAGTACGAAGAAAGAGATCCCGATGTTTTCGACGTGTTCCCTCTTGCATTCGACAGTAGAGCCGCGGGTGGAGATGACGCGGGAGGTTGCCGCACCACGTTTTGAATCCCAAGCGTCTGCGACTCGAAGTATTTGGGGCAATTATAGCTGCTCTCATCCCGGGCAGCGGGCACTGCGGCATGGCTTGCGGGAACCGGCAACAGGAGCAAGAATGCAAGTGCAGCGATTGCAATGGAACGATTTGTGTGGTTCGGAATCTCTGGTACGAAGAACTCCTTTTTGTCTCCACTGATGAACTCGCGCGGAAACTCCATAGTCGGGGTCCGGTCTGCCTTCTTCGACTCGATCGTTCTTCCGTTGGTTGCTCGAGGTTGCACCCATGCCGCCTTACGCGACAACCAGGACCATCCATGAACGCACCCGCAAACAGAGAATAGAATCGCAAGTGAGATCAGAACTCGCGCTTGTTTTCTACAATAATGATTGAGTCTGGTCATTGGTGGCAGTTCAATGCATTCCTTCGTTTCTTCGCGAAGTACGAGTAGGGTACTTTGTATTTTGGTACTTGTTTCATGATGTCAGAATCATTTCGACGATCTTGACCCCTTCAATAGGATTGACGGACAGAACGACTTCTGTCGGTCGCACATGTAGCGCACGGTAGGCAGGAATAGAAGACCTCTTTTTTCGTACTGTATTATCGTAAACTTGATTTTTCTGATAGGCTTTACAAATACTGCTATGTCTTAACAGAGCATAAAAGAATAGCTTTCCCAGAATGAGTAATGCTTGTCCGTATCAATCCGATTCTAGTGCAAGTAATTAATGCCTGATAATAATACCGGCATGTCTAACAACTGCTACATGGAGATGAGTTCCAAACCCGAGTTGACATGTTTGGAAAGTCAGACGCGTGGGGTAAGAGGTTTAGTACCGTACTCGTACCCCAGTACCCCAGCAGTAAAATGAAAAGTTATTGACTGTACAGTTATTACTTGTTCTTACGTACAGTACTTACAGTAGTATTGTACGTACGATAAGTCGTACTTTTGTATTCCTTCGAAGCGAAGATACAAATGATATTACGGCGAACCCAAACGAGCCAAAAATCATGACCAGGTTTTGACAGATTAATTTTCATTGGTCCATCAAGTATGACGGTGCACGTGAAATTGCATGACTCATTCCACAAGTTTGATGTATTTTCGATTGTATGTCCTCCACTAGTATTCCTACTATTTTTGTTTTCTACGAATGTAATTTCATTCATCGGAGTCGAATCCACGGTTTCAATCATACTTCTAGTAACTTTGCTGTACTAAATCGGTAAATGCATTCTCGAGACTTGTCCAAAGGTTTGTTGAACTAATGTTCAACCTCGAAATGATGCATGCATTCGTGGCCGCAGTAAGATGGTGTTCTGTCTCAGTGCCGATTGCACCGAGAATCAAAGGTTTGAAAATAATGGAGGAAATAGCGAAACAAACAATGGTTCTAGGTTTTTCTCGTTGTTCAGTCCAGTAGAAATCATTACTATTAAAAGTATTAATTTTTAGGTTGTCCTTTAAGTTCTAGCAAGCGTAATGATGGGTAGTATGATTGAAGGTTCTTCGAGTTCTATGGCAGCTAATGCGTCTTTCCCCTGCTCCCCCATTTGCGGTCATGAAATTACTTTGCCCCGTATATTCGAGTCGTCATGTATGAACTGCAATCGTTCTTGTTGATGCTCTGATTTGAAAGAGGGGCAATCAAAGGAAAAATTTCGGTGGGTGTCGGCAATCTTGGTGCAGGTGGAAGGTAATGGCCATGATGCCTATCAAGACTACCATTGGTTGCAATGTCTTCGTAAGATATAATATCGCAGTTGTTCGTGGACGGGGAGATGGGTTTCATTTGGTAGGACTTGTAAATGTCGTTTTCGTTAAAGCTGACGCTGCGCTTTTTTCTTGTGGAGCTCGTGATAGCAAGAGGCGCTGTGCTTGCGGCGGGTCTCGCACCTGTTTTCTTGTCCTGATCTTGCGTCAATGAATCATAGGAGGATTGGGAAGTGGTACCGTCCGATTGCTCCTCATCTTGTGCATCTTCTTTTGGTCGGCCTTCCTCTTCTTGTTCGTTTGAAAAAACAAGCATGGCGGATGAAAGGAGTGCCACCATTCGATGCTCGTTATCGGGCTTGGTGGGAAGAGGTGTTACTGTCGGATGTAAAGACTCTTCGTTGTGCGACTTGCTCAGCTTTTGCCGCTTGGCATTCTCTCGGCCATTCCTTTCATTTACCAAAGGCTGGCATTGCCCGAGAATTGCGAATTTGTTATTCATGTACTGATTGTCACCTAGCCTTTGGCATTGTGGAATCAGATGACGCTTCATTGTTGTCTTTGCGATGGCTTCGGCTTTTTCGAGTTGCATTGTTTGTGTGATTTGCAGGTGCTGTGATTTGTGTGAAGGAATTTTGGTAATGGCGTTTGCAAGCAATATTGTTACGATCCGGTCTTATTCTGTGCTTTCTTGTACTGTGTTGTGAGATCAAGTCACCCTTTCGAGATTCAAACAGGGCGAGCTCTTGATGGTGGCGATTCGAGAAAATACCTGTACTCGTATGTATTTTCGTCGTATACCGGTATTTAAGTTACTCCGTTTGCGTGCAGCAAGCAGTTAGACATGTCTTTCTCCGGAAAGTTTCATTTGTTGAAAATGAGTTCTTGCACATTCTTTGACATGAAGAACACAAAATACTTAATCCTATCCATTTCTAAATATTTGATTGGAGGAAACCGGTTCGGGTTGGTATTTGTGGAATGGAAAAACGATAGAAAGGAACGACGAAGACCATCACGGGCTGGACAGATGACTCTTAAAGAGTGCATGCACGGGAAAAGGGGATGAACTTTCGTGACACGAGGTTCAAACTTCCAAACATGTCAACATCCGTAAGAGAAAAACTTCGTGAACAATGATCATGGCGCAGCGCGTGCTGGTCGTGATGCAGGTTTGACATGCCTGACTCAACATACCGTTAAGAATCCAATTTAGGTACTCTACAGTACGATTTGTACGAGAATGCGAAAAAAGATTGTTTGGGCTTTAATTGTTTGCCACCCCACCATAAATAAGCCATTCCCATGGTGAAGAAAATCAGTCGTCGACACCAACAACACTCGAAACAGGTTGTCAAAACGTGGTTGTGTCTTGCAAATGGAGAAGGCTTGGTGTCACCAAACTTCACCCCCATCCCGAAACTCTTTTGATGCCCACGGAAGGGGACGGAACATAGTTTCGCTTTGTGCAACCTCTAGTTTACAAATTGTCTTTTTATCAAGAATTCAATATTCTTTCGTTTTATTCGTGGCATTGAATATTTTGATTTGAGATTCGCATGGGAGCGGAGAATCTTTCTGGCACTTCAGCAACGGCCTTGATTCTTCGACTGTCACCTGGACCAAAAAGAATACAGATTCGAGATTAATTATTGACATAGTAGTAATACTGTGAAAGAAGAAGAGTACGTTAACCATAACATTCATCTGGGTGATGTTGCTGGCACTTTGGATCCAGCATTTTAAATGTTGATAGTCGGTAAGAAAAAATTTGAAGTAGAAGTTCCGTGTTTGACACCATAKTGACACYACCAACTGTTCGYTCAACCATGATAGCTAAAAAATATCCTTGATGCGCTGATACCAGAACTAGAAATAGTAGTAGTACGAATAACAATAAGAAACAAAGAATGCTCTGGGAGGTAGTATGTGAAGCTAGTAGTACTATCCAACTAAGCCAAACTCCTATTTTTTTAGAACTAGCAAGAACTACTACTAGTATGGTGCCCATGGTTTGTGTTTGGTACCGCACCAGAGTAAATACTAGATTTTGCCTCGCACGACTACCTTGTCCTTATTTTAGTCGTACTATTAGCTTCTACTACTAGTAGTAGTTACTGATTTGTTGGTGGGTTATCACAACAACCCTAAATTGTCGAGATGACATAATGATCAAACCGTGATCACAAAATTGTTACACTGCGTACATGGAAAAGAAATTGGAATCACCCAGAAAAAGCTGCTGTCTTTCTTGAGTTTTGCAGTTTTCGCCACTACTAGCATAAGAAACAACGAGCTACTAGTAGTTGTTGGAATACTATCGCAGTCCAAGTCATTTTTTCTTTCATTGTTGAGGTGTGGGCCTCAAGGTGGATTGACTCAATTTGTAAACAACAGATGGTAGATCATYGAACTGCTGCTTTGGTCCCGCGGCACAAACGTTTGCTATGGATMATTTTGAACCAAACTGGATCCCATCGGATCTTCATAAACACAAGCATGCAGTAATATTGTATTATAATTGCTAAAAAAATACTACTGAAACGACATATCTCTTCAGAGGGACCAAAGGTAGAATAGTCATGCGCGGCAACCAGTTTGTCTTGCGGCMCAGAGCACAGCCGTTGCCGTCTCACCGCGTCACAGAATGCTGGTTCCCTGCTGTTCTTCCGGATACTCATCGAATCCATCCATGTCGTTCCACTCCAGGTCTCCGTAGTCCCTCCAGATAGCCACGGCGGCACCATTTCCGGTGTCGATGGTCGGAGGGACGAACGACGAATCCAGGCACGACATGCCCTCCCCCAGTTCCTCGGCGTCGCGCGCCGAGTGCAGGACGATTTCGATCGGCCGGCCCGCGCCGTCTTCCGTCGCCGTGGGTGCGTCTGGTCCTGCGCTTGCGCCTCTTTCGTCCGACGAYGCGGACAGGGCAAAGGACAGGCACTCTGGGGTCGTTGGGGCCCGTTGGCCCCAATCGGGATGGCCGTCCTGGAGGCGGTTCCACCTCGTTGTGGTAAATGCCAGAACCGGGATCCCCCGTTCCGCACACACCGGAAGGGAGAGGGCCTCGGCGGCGGCCTTGTGCCCCATGTTGTACCGGAGCATCATGGCGTCCAGCAGTGGGAGCGGAGAGGACGCGCCGYCATTGTCGTTGTCGTTGTCCCGTTCCTCCCCACGGTCCAGGGACCCCAGCCAGGCCCCCACCGAGTGGGAGTGGGTCGAGGCCCCTACGTACCGGACGGAACCGTCCCGAACCCAGGACCGCGCCAGTTCCAGGGCTTTCACCAGGTCGCCGCYGTCGTCTCCGGCTTCCTCCGGGCAGACGTATTCAAGGACGAAAAGGTCCAGGTAGTCCCCCCCGGAATAAGCGAGGGCGTCCCGTAAGCGCTGCTCCATGCCCTTCTGGGACCGATCRGTCCCACCGCTGGCCAGGAATAGGTCCTCCCGCCGAATAGGATTGTTCCCGCTGTCCTTGTTGGCCAGTTCACGAATCCCCCGCATAAAGTCCGGATACCGGTGCGGATTGTAGTAAAACAAAAAGGGGGCAGCGGGAGTTGCGTTGGCRCCAACAATTGCGTTTTCCAMCCTTTCCCGGTACTCGTTGACGATGCTCTTGGGCTGGGTGGACCGCGCCGCACCCCCCAGGGCGTAACGGCAGACGGGCAACCCCGACTTCGAAACGAGGCGTTCCGTGGAGAATGAGAACGAGGCGTCGAAGAATTCCTCCTCCTCSTCGTCGTCTCTGCCGTTGTCGGAGGCATCAGTGGYTGTTGCGTGGAGTGGCAGTAGCAAGCTATTGGTAGAAACGGAAGCAATCGCGGGAGCAAACAGAGGTCTCGATGGAATCGTCGTTTGCGGGTGGAACGCAAACGCGGCTGCCCCTATCAGCAGAGATGCAGCCAGAAAAAAAAACAGTGCCATCACCAAGCTTGGCAGCAATCGAACCGCAGGATTCCCAAACCTCTTGCAACAGCGGTTCCTGTTCTCGAGCCACCATGTCCGACGGACGATTCTTCTCGTTGTTGTTGTTGTTGGTGGTGGTGGTGCAGCTGCTGCCATCTGGTTACACTTGATGATTGGTGATCATTTCGATCATTATTACATCGCAAGACAGCACATATTTGTCCTCCACAGATGATGAAAGCTTCTTTCTTTTCTACTTG
>CAACVS010000122.1:0-83913 GCA_900660405.1 Pseudo-nitzschia multistriata
CAATCACGAAAGACTAAGGGTTGACCCTGAAACTTCGATGGTGTCAACCGCGTGAAAGGCGCAGTACCATAGATCCGGTTTGTGTGACGTATGTTTTAGCAGACATATGTACTACCTACACTGCTGGTCGCGGGCTATTCAAACCAATCCTGTGTGACTGTAAAGAAGCCTTCTTGATGACCCTTTAAGACAGCACACACAGTCTTAGCAATAAAACTGTGTATGCAGGGGAAGCTTCTTTCACACACACTTCTTTTTCTTCACCTTAATCTACTAAAACACCCTTATCATGCCCCAACTTGGGCCATGCAACATTAGCAGCTGCTTTAAATAGCAGTATGGTGGTGCATGTCATTAATTCATATCTGCTAAGTTCCTTAAAAGTATTGTAGTACTGTTTACATGTATCAATAGATAGACACTACACTACTAGCTCATTATTCTACACGCAATTTATTCAGTTTATCAGACCCAGCAACTCAACCACGAGACCTCAAGCTATTCGGAATACAGATTTGGAATGTGGATTTGGAGACTATTCCAGATACACCAAGTGCTACATTAAATCCATTTAGCTGATCACTAGATGGCATCAGGAATTCCTCATGATATAGAAAGGGGACCTTGCAAAGGGACACAGGCTATTCACAGTGAATAGCAGCAGGATAATTGCTGCTTGTTACAATTATCACTACTGTGATGCAAGGAAAGAAAATTTAGACAGCCAACACAGCTGCACTATTCCACATATTGGAATAGCAATAACCGGATCAGCTATCTTGCTATTTAGAAGATCAACATAGCCATGGTGCTGTCTGTAGGATATTGGATTGTGGGTATGCTGATTCATATCTACAACACGTATATATGTACCATACCTATGATTCATACGCATTATACATATATGACTCACTCAATCCTAGTACGTCACGTATGGATCCATATGATTGACATGACTCAGTTGATTCACTAGCGTGAGTGACTTGACTCATTTGATTCACACATCATTCGCTCCCACACACGGCAACAACAACAATATTGAATATGTAACAACAAAAAATTTGTAACAGTGGCAAAGACCAGTAGTAACAATGTTGATTTAAATAGCACACCTGAGCAACCACCATTTAATCCATCAATTGCAATTAAAAGAGGATCACCACCAGCCACTGATTGACTTGATAAGCCAAGCTGTTTGAAATTTGAATTCAAATTTTTAAGTGATCAATTATTTAGCTATCATGCCCTCAACTTGATCTGTTGTTGCAAAGCATCTTGGATGACCCAGCCCTGGATTCTTAGCACCCAACCTTGATAGGCAGTGGACACAGATCCAGAGATACTGACCCTGATTCCCATGTGACCAGTGTTGAGGACAAGGTTGTTGCTGATGTTGATGCTACTGTCCCTGCACCTGATCTTGGTACAAGGCTTCTACAAGCTACTATGGAGAAGCTAAATGACAGGATTGGAGGAATGGAAGGCAAGTTTGAGGAAAGATTTGCTAGGCTCGAGGACATTGCAGATGATTGCTATAGATAGAGACAGGCTTCAGGGCATCCCCAGGTACAAATGAGGTCAAAGACTTACCATTGATGAAGGAAACTTCTGCATGGTGTTGTTGAGCTTGGAAATCTCATGGGATGCAGTAAATGAACTGTTTAAGCAGGGTTGGACTTCCATGGAGCAGATTAGAGGCTGTGATTCTCAAGCTCTTGATAACTTTTATTCGGGTTTCAACAAGATAAACCCCAAGAAGTTTCACCTGACCAATGTGGGCTTCAACAACATCAAGTTACTTGTTAATTGGATTGGCTTCTATGTGTTGGTTGGAAAGAAAGCCTGCCCGTGCTGTTGATTGGTTAAATCGCCCAGATCAGTTGGACAGTATGTTGGGTAGAGTGATTCATGAGCATTGTTCAGAGAAGATTAACAAGATTGGTCAACAAGTGAAGCCTCTGTCTTTGATTGACTGCAGTGCACAAATTCTGAGAGTTTGACTGGGCCTTGTGTACTCATCTTGCAGCTATGAGATGTGGTGATTCTGGGGGGATGCCATTGCTGCTTTATGCCTTCTGTGACAAGATTAATGTCCCCAACACTCATGTCTACAGTGATGTTGGTGTCAGCAACATTTTTGAATCTTGGGATGAGTACCTCATTGGATGTACTACTCACAACAGTGACAAGTTCAAGGCTGACAATAATAGGGTGCATCACATTATCAAGGACTTAATTAGTACCAGTTTAATCCACATAAAATTACACCTAGAATAAAGGATTTTTGGCCACCCACTACTGAAACTTTGGCTGACTAGCTAGTTCTAAGCCACTAGAGCATCCTTTGGCTTCCCAATGACATGGATCTTTAAGTAGTAATTATATCAACTTGGGTTTGGTGCTTCTTTGTCTGGTGGTCTAGAGACTGTTTTTGATAAAGTTCTGGCCTATTTTCTAACCGTAAATTACCAAAAACTTCTATTCCGATGAGTGTTTGATCGCGCGGAGACACCTTGATAAGCCTCTTGTTCTTCAAAAATACGTGCCCCATATGTCATGAGGTTGTGAGTTGTCATCATACATACTCTTCGAATTGACAGTATTCTTCGACGAATTTGGCATTACCTCTGAGAATGGATTGTACTGCATGATACCGTACCTTAGGGCTATGGCCATTGGTAGAAAACGATACTTCCACTGTACTTCGTAAAGTACGGTACCCTACTTCGTAAAACATTCGAGTTTTTACAGGTGCTGACGCAAGCTCTTGTTGCGGGCCACAATTTCGGTGAAATAGAAAAGAAACCGACGTAACCATAAGTTTCATTTTCTCGCGATCTGTCTGAATTCACTCCGTTGAACCTCGTACATACGAGTACAGAGAGGTACTGAACGGTATCGTATTCTGTCGTACCTTGTCTTCGAAAACGTATCGTACAAAACGTTTCCGGACAGAGGCTGACAAGCCATCACAAAAAGCTCTGTAGGAACAACATCCTCTGGTTACAAGACATCGACTACGTGTAGTTGTAGAAATGTTTTGATTTTTGTGGATTTTTTATCTACTCCTTCATTCTTTAATTTCGGATTATATTCACTCAGAGTTATACATTGCACAGGATAAAGAGATCACGGTCGGAGAAACCAGATCAAAGAGAAGTTCTCGCATGGGATTCCTCAAAACTTCGACCGTTGTGAAGACGATGACCCACTCTCCACCGCCAAAACACAGACGTCAGCCCTCGCTCGCGTCTTCTTCGACATCGTCGTCGACCTCTTCCTCTTGCTCCTCTTCGTTCGAACACCATGTTTTCACCGTTGAAGACGGCACCGATATGGGAAGTTTATCGAGGTGTCAGGAGCTGGATCTGGGGTCAGAATTACAACAGTCGTCATGGAATGACGACGACACCGATTCACCTTTTGTGTCGAAAAGAGAGAAAGCCGAATTAATGGTTACCGAATGTGGAGACGAACAACAATTGCAACAATTGACCATGTCTCCGGCGAAACAGTTAGTGGATTACAGAATCAGAGTGAGAAGTAGACCCGAATCGTCGTTTTTGTCGTCTCAATCATCATGGATGATTCAAAACAGTCGATCGCCGTCGAATGTTTTCTTTTCCTCTCATATTAGTAGTTCGAGTCGAGAGGACGCCGAGTACCAAATTAAAAATACTATCGATGCCCTCGTTGGATCCATTTCAGCCGCAATCAATTTCTGTCGTCATTCGGGAGTTCCAAAACCCAGCATTTTGCAACTGGAGCGAAACCTGAAAATGAAACGGTACTTTGCAGTGCTCAGTCGCATACAACATTATATTGGGTGTGTGCGATCGGAAACGATGGATGATCTACAGGCAAAAATTTACTTGGCCGTCACTGCATGGGAAGCACTGTGCAGGTACAAAGCCCTGGAATATAAACTTGCGTACAAAAACGTGTCGCGGTTGAGGAATGCCGCTGCAGCTACGGTCGAACAATCGGGATCGTCGTTTTCGTTGTCCTCGTCGTCGGCGGTCCTATCACGGACCTCTGGAGGAAAGATCGATGAATCCGAAATCGAAAGAGCCATACAGTTGCAAATTAAATATGGAGAGCAAGCGACGATGTGCCAAAAGAAGTTGTATCTGGTACAAAGATGGCAACGGCAGGTACTGTCTAGGGGATGATAACCATTATTTTTATGTCTATCACATGGTTGTGCGCAAAGGAAAGACACTCAAGAGTAGTAGCGCAGGGGATAACGCTGATATTTACCGTTGGTGACTCGACAAGGCGACATCTTGCGATGAGCTTTGATAAAAATAGGACGTTAGTTTAGAAGTCTTGGATTACTTTTCCAAAATTTTCGTGTCAGAATCTCTTGCTTCGTACAGCACTTGACTAGGGGACAACACCTCAAAATTGGTTCATCATGAAGTTAACCAACTTGTTAAAGCATGAACAAGCTAGAAATCTATACTTTACCACAAATTCGTGAGAAGGGCTTTCCATTTGGAATCGGCGAGATGTCCATTTGGAATCGGCGAGATGTCAAAAAATTATCACCGTTCTACTGTAAGCAAAATGGATTTTCTTCCTTGCCCTACCTTGACTCCACCACTGCTGGGGAAACTACCACTACCGTCAGATAAACAAGTGAAGACAAGTTGGGTCGTTTTACTACTAGTAGTAGTGCTACTACTATTAGTAGCATTGATACTAGTAATAATAATAATGTTGTTAGGTATGAAGTACTTCAAATAGAAAATGAAAAAATAATACAGTGGGGGTATACTAGAGACATAATGTAACAAAAAATGCAACACTACATATATGTGCAATTTACTTGGTGCACTTTACTCTAATCCTACTGACCAAGAAAACATCAAGAGGAACACAACCAACTGACACCAACTGAAAGAAGTACTCACATAATTTTTGACCAGTCAATTTCTATTAGAAACCACAAGTTGTGAAGGTGATTCTGGACAATCATACATTGTCATCAGCAACACATGCAACTACTAATAGCATGACTAGTATCAGTAGCAAATATTGTTCTTATTACTTATTACTGAGGACTACAAACTAAAACAAAAAGCAGCAGTATTGCCAAGCAAAGAAGCAGCAAGGGGGGCAACACATTAGAGGAGGAGGATTTACAGGGGACACATCCAAGCAAACATATTTGGGTTGTTTAGGCTGGTTCAGGGACAAGCAATCCGCATTAGATTGACACATCATTGCTAACTAGCTATCTCAACTCTGTGTGTCCACCTTCCCTCTTACACCTTGCAAGATCCTTCAGTATCTTTTGTCACAATCTCCTCCTGCTGCCTGTACACTCTGTATACTACTGTATGGATTCCATCATGAGCATTACCTGATCTAGTCTTTATCACTCTTTCAATGCATTGCCAAAACTGGTTCCTTCTATGGTATACTAAAGACTTGTACTCCTATGAATTTCTTTCAGCTGGAGTGAAGTTCTTTGCTGGTTTATTCCCTGCAAATCCAGATTCTCATTCATTCCAGATGACAAACAAATTTGCAGGGTTCTTCTGCAGGATTGCTCCTTGCTCCTGTTCAACACCAGCACCAGCAGCATCACCAGCAGCATCACCATATCACCATATCACCATCACCATCACCATCACCATCACTGGCTGCTCCTGGATGAACAAGACAGGGTCTCACTCTTCTCCTAGAAACTGGTAGCATGGCAGCTTGATTGCAAGCACCAGCTTCAAGCATCTTTTTCTTTCTTTGCTTTTGTAAGGCAAATTCTTTTATCAGCAGGTTCACCATGTTTGAAATTCTCCCTTGTAAATCTTGCATCTTTGTATACATCACATTCATCCACTGTTGATAAGTTCTTCTTATTCTCATTGGGACAAAAGGACCATTCCCACCAGCAGTGCCTTCTTGGTCTAGCTCTGGTTCAAACAGCTCATAACATTTATTTAACCTGCTGCTGCTTCACTTGCAACCATCTCAACTTTTTGAATATGATGCACCCCATCATAAACAGCAATACCAGCACCACCATTTGCACACACTCTGGTATTCAGCTGTCCAAAAGATGCCATCACAATTCTCCTTATATCATAGGAATAGTACCTACCAAAGAGGGTTCAAATGCAGCCTAGAGCAAAGCCTTCCCTAGAATGACAGTCACTTCATTGCTGAATACAATTGCAATATTAGTAGGAGTAACAGATTTGATAAGCCATTCATTTGTTGTTATTCAATATACATTCATTGGTGTGCGCAGACAAACCCCATTGTAATATAGACAGCTACCAACATGAATATCTGGCCAAAGTAGTTGCATATCAATAATGATCTTGTTGTGATCTGTGTCCTTTTCCATTAGAATTACTATTGCTGTTCTCCTCTGCAGCATCCATCACTCTAGTAATGAGTTCCGAGAAGGCAGTAGCTCTGGTGGTATCTTCTGCTCCATTTCCAGTAGCATTGTTTTCATTTTGACCTGCATTTCCTCCTCTGCCACAATCACTGCATTGCTGTGTCCTCTATACTATCCTCTTTCTGCTGCTGTTAGTTCTGGGCTTCTTTGCCCCCCCCCCCCCCCCCCCCTGCTGCTGGTTGAGCTCCTTGTGCTGGTGTTGGTTGTGTCATTTCTTTGTTGCAGCTATTTCTTGATTGGCACAGTTGTTTGAATAGTGAGTCAAAGTTAAGTTTTCTTTTGCACCTCCAGCATCCCAGTAGGCACACGTCCAAAGAACTGTATTCTTGCACTGTGTGCTATAGTATATTTTCAATGGTTGAGAGTGCAACAACTAACAAACTAATACTAGTACTGAGTAGTAGTAGTAGTATGACTCTTAATCAAAGGTTGTACCTGGGGGTCAGCAACGCGACGGTATTTGAGTGTTGCAATGCTGCACTAGGGTGAAAATTTTGCAATGGTGCAATGCTACACTTTCCTAGTACACATTGGCTGTTGCAAGACAGAACCATATGGGACTAAAAACTGCAAGACTGAACACATATGGGACTAACAAATATTTAGGCAAGACTGAATTTTAAGATGAATTTTTAGACCTTCTATACTACTACTAGTAGTAGTCTACTAGTAGTAGTAGTTAGTAATATTACTGCAATTACTGTTGGAATACTAGTAGTTGCATCATGCTACCAGCAACAGGAATGACTCTGTGGCAGTCTCTGCTATTGGTGATAATGACACTGCTACTAGTAGTACTAGTACAGAAGAGTAGGACCCTTTGATGATTATGCAGTGACAGCAGGCAGCAGGCACAAAAAGAGCAAGCTGCAGTAGTGTCTACCAATCCTCAGAGTATCAAGGAATCATGCAATCTGGAGCTGCTTCTTAGGTAGTACATGTCCCATCCCCAACTTGCACCCTTCAAGATGGACATGGAGAGTGACAAGACCAGGCACTTCAACAACTCTCTAGTACAATGGTGGGGAAATATAATGAACCAATTTGTACTTACATTCTTGGCTGTTCTCGCAAGGAAGTATCTTGCTGTTCAAGCAACATCTGCTCCTTCAGAAAGAATATTTAGTAAGGCACAGAGGACCATCAGCAATCTACCCACTAAGGTTGATCCTGATATTGCAGGGAGGACTTTGTACTATGGTGGTGTAGCTGAAAAATTGTTGGTGGTAGTATGAGAAACAAATGGGCACATCTTTGAATGGTGATTTGTGAATAGCAACATCACAGTGGTGGTATGGGACTACTATCAAGTAATTATATTAATACTATACATTTTACAACAGCATTGTGCAACAGTCAAGGATGGAAAAGAGGCATTGTGGACTGTTGCAGCACAATGTTTTTTCACCAAATAGTTGCATACCCTTCTTGCATTGCCGACCCCTACTAGTTGTACTGTATAGTACTGTTACCTTTACTATGTGATAAGATCACAAATAATCAAATACAGTTGTAAAAACAGTAGTAGTAGTACATGTAAATGGGTATTTTGGGTGGAGGGGGGGTGGGCCTATGTGGTACTTTTTTTTCTTTGCATGGAGGCAATAATACTAGGAATGCAATTTGAGTTGCATGAAATAAGGTGAGTTGCCGGAAGAAGGGCTGCGCGCGCACCTTCTACATTCAGTGCCTTCATATCGGTGCGTTCATCGCTTCCCCGAAATATTCCCCCAAAATATTCCACTAAACATCGGCAGCACGCATGCAGAAGTCGCACAGTACAGGTACAGTACCGTAGCGTAGGAAGCGGTCATACATACGAGTACCGGTACTACTCGTACTATTCGCGCTAGGAGTTATTGTAACGGTATTACGTATTACTACTACTACAGTACTGTATTTAGTGTATTGATCCGTCCCTCCCTTTTATGTACCGTACTACTGTACTCTTAGCTTTTAGCCGATAAGTACGTACCGGTACTTATCGTACTGTCGTATCGAAATGACATCCGCGTGCACAAGTTGAAAGTTGAATTTTCCAAGTTCCTGAGGATCTTCCTCGGTTTAGGTGTCAAGTTGACGCGTGTGATTGGATTTTTATTGGAAAAAATAAACATCTGACGACGACGTGATTGCAATAACGAAGTACCAGTATCAAGGAATGTTTCCCCATCGCCAACAAAAACTGTTCCTTTTTCACCAGTAGAAAGTGCTGCCGTTATTGAATCAATCAGTCAAACTAGGACATTTTTAAAAAACGAAAGAAGTAGAGAGCAACAACTATGAAGATTCACGGTGCTGCAGTATTGGCAATTTGTGGTATTCCATCAACGGTCGCATTTGTGCGAAATACTCATAAAGCAACCAATACCCATTTGAATCTCCAGAAGGAAAATGGAAATTGGGACAAGATGGTCGGACCCGCCGTGACAGGACTGGCAGGTTTGACTCTTGCATCCCAGATGGCAGTTGCAGCTGTGGACCCGTCGGCAGTAGCAGCGGTACCCAAATTTAACGAAGCAACGCCAATCGTTCGGGGCCAAGGTGCGTAATTTGCAAAAGTTGACGAAATCGATGAGTAATTTCCACTTCTATTCTCATTTTCCATTCCCATCAAATACTGACTTTCTATATCAATGATAACGATTCCTGTCTGTGTGTTTCTTTCAATGTGTACACATCTGATACCACCGAATAGATTTGACAACAAATACCCAAATGATGAACGTGGAAAATTCCTTCAAAAGTGCCATCTCTGGATCGTCAATCCAGCTAGCTGACGATTTCTTGGACTTCTCTTTGCCATCATATGGTGATTCTATTTCGTCGTCATCTGCAAAAGCTAAGGCAGGAGATAACGCCCCTTCGTTCGCAAATCCCTTCGCTGATTTTGATTTTTCTAAGAGAAGCGAGGAAGAGGCACCTGCGGCAGCACCCGCTGCTGCACCCGATACCTCTGCCGAAGACAAGGCCGCTGCCGAAGCCGCAAAACAAGCGGAAAAAGAAGAAGCCGCCCAGCGAAAGGCAAACGAAAAGGCCGCCCGAGAGGCAGAGAAAGCGGCTGAAAAACAGGCAGCGGCCGAAAAGAAATTGGCGGAAGAGGCCGAGGTGGCTCGAAAAAAGGCAGAAAAGGAAGCTCGTCGGGAGGCAGAAAAGGAGAAACAACGATTGGCAGTGCAGCGAGCTAACGAGGAGAAGGAAGAAAAAGCTGCAGCGGCTGCAGCTGCTTCAGCGGCATCGTCTGCTCCAGCTGAGACAGAATCTCCTTCTTTCGCGATTCCCGACTTCAAGGCACCCGAATTCAAGGCACCAGAGTATAATCTCGACATTCCGGAGATCAAGGCACCCGATATTAAAATGCCGGAAGTTTCTCTTCCCAAGTTTTCGATGCCCAAAATGCCTGAAATGCCAAAGATCGAGACTCCTAGCACCAGCAGCGAGACGCCCAAGGCCCCCAGTTTTTCTGCTCCTACCTTCGAAGCACCCAAGGCACCAAGTTTTTCTGCTCCTTCCTTCGAAACTCCAAAGGTGCCAAGCTTCTCTACTCCTTCTTTCAGTAGTAGCAGTAGCTCGGGCGAATACACGTCTCTTGACGATGTCAACACTGTTGATGACCAAGAAGAACGTGACCAAAAAGCGAAGGAAGCGCGAACGGCTTTTAACGAAGCAGATTCGAATGCAAGGGTGAGTTTTGCTAAATCTATACTCTCTCTTTGTTTCCACTCACTGCGGTCAATTCCTGCATCCACTTCTTCGATGTGATGTTTGTATCTAATTTTCTGTTTGTTCATTGTGTTTCAAATCCAACATTACACTACTATCGAAGGAACTCGAGAATAAGGCGAAGCAGTTGCGAGCTATTGCCGATGACAAGAAGAAGATTGCCAAGGAGGCCAAGGATGCAGCTTGTGCAACACGATTTGGAGGAAAGATTTTGTGCATTCGGCCTTTTGGAATTGGATACTAGATCAGTCCTGTTGCCTTTTTCAATAGTATTACCAAGGGGTTACTGCTACAACCATTTTTGGTTTCCTCATATCGCCAGGAATAGAAAAGAAATTTAAAAAACCTTTGAAGAAGAACATTTTTTCGAAACATGGGTTGGGCGTGAAAATATTTTATAAAATCGGAACGCTGCAGTTATGATCGTGAAGACTGTTGTATTCGACGAAAGTAAAAAATACATTTTTTCTAATCCAAAACTCGAAGCTGTGCCAACGCTTATATTCTCTCATCTTGATGCTCTATGATGACTTGCCACTGTCCTTTAGAAATCCATTCACCACAAACGTAGACAAAGCTCGCTGTAGGGATTTCATGAAAACCCTAGTGATTGATAGGCGGCAAGGGTATCCCTTTCGGTAGTCGTAGTGAAAAGAATATATTGGTAGAAAACAAAATCCTTTGGTTCAGAAGAATCCCAAAAAGCAATATTCAATTTGCAGGAATTTTTCGGCACGGTGTCGTAGAGTGCAATTATCGTTAGTAAAATTAATTTCTTATTCCACCTTTTTGGCATGCATTGTGTTTTTGCCATGCATTCTGTGATCGGTACAGTCTGAGCCTTGTTTCTGATTGCGATAGCATAAAATAGCCAGTGCAATGGCCAGCGTAAAATTTATTCGCGAGCACCACAAGTATAAATTGTCGATGCCAAAAACGCCCTGGAATTTTCCTCCCAGAAATCCTCCAGTCGATCGACCGATTCCATTGTAGATTCCATTCAAAAGAAGAAGAATGGTCGCTCGAAGACTTGGTGGACCAATTTGGCTTGCAAAAATTGTCGAGGAGCTCCAAAAGATACCATAGGTCGCGCCCCGAATAAGATCTATGAGATAGACATAGCCTGGATGCTTCATTTGTCTCAGCAATGAAAATCGAATGCCTGTGCAAATCATGGTCAAAACCAGGACATTCTGAATGCCCAATAATTGAGTGACACGACCCGAATACCAAAACATTATGGCTCCGGCAAAACTAGAAAGCAGACGACTCTGCCCTATGTGTACTGTACTACACCCAGACTCTTGATATCGGAGATCTACAGGAAAAGAAGGCGAGCAATAATGAAGTAGAAGTCACGTCAGAAAACGTCAATTCGATTTTCTCGCTCGTTTCACATATGTGCACATTGTTTTGTATTCACTCACACGAAAATGCATCTGAGACGCCTCCAGAAGCTCCTGCGATGAATATGCATACGAAAAAAAGCAGATGAAGATTGTCTCTGCTAATAGCACTTATGACGCTTCGAGCGAGCGAATACGTTTGAGTTGGGTTCTCATTTTTCAAGGAGGATTGACCGCGTTTCTCACGACCTGTTTTATGAGTTGATGGTACCACATCGCCACTTTCAATTCCTTTCGAAGCTGCAACATGAAGGTATCGAATCAATAATATTGGCGGGATCGTCAATAAAATGCGAGCAAAAAATAGTAGATTAAAACCGAAAGACAAATTCCATGTTGTGTCCCAAACACTTTTATCTTCGTTGTTATCTCTCGTTTCTGGATCATGATCTGTGGTTGCTTGAAATGAACTCAGCAATCGACCACCCAAGTGTGTTCCAAAGCCGGATCCCAAAATACTAAAGAAACGAACCTTACCAAATTCAGTTCGATCCTTCAGCTGATCCATAATTATACCATCCAACATCGGTTTAACCGGGGACTGAAAAATCCCCGCAATAGTAACAGCAAGCATCATGTAGATTGGATCGTTAAAAATTGCGAGAGATATTTGACTTGCAGTGGCTAAAAGAATGCAAAAGTAAAGGGTTTTGAACAGTGCTGTCTCCGAAACCTCTTCGTTGGCATTGCTTCTGATACCACCACTCCTCCGATGGGGATGTTTAGTGTCACGTCCCGCTGTTATCAAACTCCAAATAGGCACAGTCAGAAAAGTGGTCATTGGTGTTAGGGAATACAGCATGCCAAGTGTAGCCCCATCAAACCCTTTTGATTTGTAGTAAAGTGATAAAAACTGGCTATCCACGGCAACCGACATTGAATATGAAAAGTAGATCAGGCATCCAAGTGGGAAAGAATTATTGCGAAACGACGATTGAGATGGCAGTGATAGTGACGACGATACATTTCTCGATAAATGCTCGGGGTTTGTGTCAATGCAGTCCGTAGTGGATCTTATTTCGCCAGCACTTTTTGGCTTTCTGCTGCGTTGAGATATTTTCTCGACMGCCATCTTGCCAAGAACAAACCCAAGAGCAAGTTGATGTTCCCTTGCTTATCTTTAGTCCAAAGATGTCTGAGAGGACAAAAAACTCTCTGAGCCACGGAGAAATGCACAACTACAGTAATCCTTACGCATCGAACTCGCAACGCTCAGCTTTACTKGTAACGATGGGTTCCATTTGCTGCTGTCATGAGTTTAGGGAATGTGGAACTGCAACGAAATGTGAACTTGTTCTACGTTCTTCCTTCTTCATCCCTCTGAACGACGGAATCCATGAATGAAATTTTTTTTTGAAAGAGAGGAAAAATTCCTTCGTCTTTACTACGAGTTTCGTAACAATTGAAACAGGACTCCGCCAGAGAGCAAAAAGTAATAATTTCAAGTTCTAAACTTCGATTTGAAGTTATGAACTTCAAAATGTCCCGGTAAAAGGTCTACCAGGTTCTACTGAGCTAGTTTTTGGATGGCATTCATGATTGAAAGGCCAGGATTAATAATTGAATCACCTTGAACCATTTTGTTTTGTTTTGAGAGGAATCGATTCGGTCATTCAGTCATTTTAAAAACAAGCTCAGTAGAACCTGGTACATAAGTTTAGAACTTGAAATTATTACTTATTGCTCTCTGGCGGAGTCCGGTTTCAATTGTTACAAAACTTGTAGTATTACCTGTAGAACTCCCAGTGTTAAGTTCAAGCGCACTGTTCTTGGCAATTCCCGTACAAGCATTAGCTCATTTTTACAGTAAAAACCAGTTTCAATAGAAATCCAAAAATAAAAGTAATATTTTCATTGTTTTTTTTCTCGCTGGTCCCAAAATATTTCTATTACTAGTGGTCCTTATTACTGGGGATAATATTTGTGGTTAATACTTTAAGATTTCCATTAGTGCTGAGCAGCACCAACAGAACAGCATTGCCCAACAGTTTGCACCAGTGCTTACTACTACAACATCCCTATTAGTAATAAGTAGTGATAGAGGTTGTCAGTATTAAGCGCTACTAGTAATGGAAATTTTCAAGTAGTACTATTAGTAACCACTGATATTATACCCCCAGTAGTAAGGACCACTTTTAGACATATTTTGGGACATTTTTTTGTTTGGAGGGGTAGGGGATAGGGAAAATAAATACAGAACAAAAATGAAAAAAATGACAGCCGAGGAATTGCCAAGAACTTCTTGATGTTAGTGCGCTTGAACTTAGGAACTCTAGTACTTCATACAGGAGAAGAGTATGGCTTTTTGTCCTAAATAGTGTGTAGTACTACATGTTTTGCAACAATTGAAACTGGGCTTGCCCAGCATGCAAATATTTTCTTGTTAAGACTTCAAGCATAAAAAACAAACTCAACAATTGGCTTGCTACTAACAGATATAGTTTCTACAGTGCAAAAACTGCTTAGTTAGTGCTGCCAGTAAGGTGGAAAGTACTATTCTGAAAAGAATGTACTAGTAGAAGCTAATTAATGAAAGCACTGTGGCTGTTTGTTGTTTCTGAAATAAAAATATAGCAATTTGATGATTTGCTGTGTATTTTGACTATAGGTAGTAGTTGTTGGTGGTGGTGCTTTTTGTAAGGAGAAGAGGTGTTCTTACAAACAGACCAGTAGTACTACTATTATTAGAAGTTCTAAAAGCAAACAACTGCTCTTGAAGAAAGCACAATAACAACAACATAAGAAATCCAATTGCTTGTGTAAGACCAAGTTGAAAACACCATACTTTCAGAAAATCTTCTCTATAATTTGTGAACAGTTCTTGTATTGGAAATATTAGTTTGGAATTGATTTCAATCTGTTCCTTTGTGACTTGTTTGACTTTGATGGGTAATTTTGGATTTACATTCTTATGGACATCAAAATTTGCTGTTGCTGCAGTATTTTTGAGTCTTCTTCTTCAAGGACCATCTATATCCATCAAACAAAATATCCATCAATGTTGATAGTACTTTTACAAACCTGGTACTCATTTTTCAGTTTGACAGACTTGAATGTACATCAAATGACTCTATGATTTTGCTTTTGATTTTTCAACACCTAGTATGTGTTGTCATCAATCATTATAGGTCTACTGATATGCAATTTTAGCACTGGATTTATCCTTTTGGAAGGTTTGGTTCTGCCTGCAACAAAGTCAGCATCATGTGATGTGGCAGTTACTAGTAAGCAGTTTTTCTGAAAATATGACATATCTCAATTGTATTTTCTTCTTGTTTTGTCAATATGCAGTTTAAGAGTTGAGGCCTTCATTGCAATAGTCTGATCTGGTAATTTGTCCTTCATCTTTTTTGAAAGTGTCATTTTGAGAAACTTAGAAAATATGTCAACATTTATTGCACACTTGTCTGCGTTACTTTAGTATGTTGTTGCCCAAGCATTATCGGGAGTTTGACCCAAGGTTTAAATAAAACTTGAATTGATCTTCTTTCAAGCCATCTTTGCAGTTACAAAACTGCAACTTTTTACTTTTTGTTTTTTATGGAGGGAAAAAATTGAATTTAGGGGGAAAATCAATTTTGAATTCAGGCCGGCTCCCTAGTAAATCCCCAGGCAATGTCATCATCAAATTCTATTTTTTTTCTTCACAAACAACCATTACACCACACACTTCCCCATGGTAGCAGCTTGCCATTCTATACCTCAAACTAGACATCAGATTTGAACACAATTTTTTGCAGACATTATCTTTATCACCAGTTGTTGCATTGACCAGGCGGTTTGATTTGACAGCAGCACCAGTGATTTGATAAGGCAGCCCAGTGGCAGGATACTTTTGATTGGATTTGCACCTCTTATACTGTTCAGACCATATCTATAGTTCCAGAGCTTGGAAGAATATAATTTTTAGCGCAAAAGCATCAGCAGACACAGGAGCAGAAATTCTGACAATCCATTGATTCAAAGGAGCAACAAATGGACCAGCGAATCAACCCAGCAAAACAGCTCTCGGGGAATCAATTGGACAACAACAATGCCAACCAATGGAACAAAACAACAGCTCAGGATCTAGAGCATCATTGAAGGAGAGACCATCCTAACCAACCTTTCCTCCTTCCTGGATGAAGTCCTTGTCACTGTTGCCAGTGGAGAAAAAAGAGACTTGATGAAGCTACCCCTTAGATCAAATTGATGAAAAAGGGAGTTGGTAAACGGGTTGACCTCCTAGATCAAGCACTCAAATATGATGGAAATTTTAGACTGGTAAATGATCTTCTGTCTGCTACATTACCTTAAGAAAAGAAGCAGAGAGTCATCAGTGAAAGGCTTCAGACATCTGCGAATTAGGTGAACAAGAGGAAGTCTATGTTTGAACATGTGTTTGAGAAACCAATCAATCCAATTACCCCATCAATAGTATCACATCCAGCAAAGAGACCAAGAAGAAGGTCATGCACAAGGTCAGCTGATAGCATTTTAACCCAGTTAGAGAATTACAAGAACCCAATGTAGAAGGATCACAATACTACGAGTTTCATAACAATTGAAACCGGACTCTGCCAGAGAGCAAAAAGTATTGATTGGAAGTTTTAAACTTCAATTTGAAGTTATGAACTTTTTCTTGTACGTGATGTACCAGGTTCTACTGAGCTAGTTTTTTAAAATGACTGAATGACCAAATCGATTCCCCTCAAAACAAAACAAAATGGTTTGAGGTGATTCAATCATGAGTCCTGGCCTTTCAATCATGAATGCCATCCAAAAACTAGCTCAGTAGAACCTGGTAGACTTTCTACCTGAAGTTTGTAACTTCAAATCAAAGTTTAAAACTTCCAATCAATACTTTTTGCTCTCTGGGCGAGAGCACTTGTGCACTGCGCAAGCCCTGTTTCAATTGTTATGAAACTCGTAGTATTGCTTGTGGCAGTTGGTAGTCCTTACTCAGGTTGACACAAAGAGTCAAGTATTCAATTATTCAGTGAAGCCTCTTGTCCAGATATTGAGTGAAGAGGAAAATGTGTTGTAAACTATCACACTCTTCAAAGATGGATTAGGAAGTAACTGAAAGGTGATGAGGGCATTAAAACAGGGAGGCCAGCACTTGTGTTAATCACCACCAGTCTTCCAAGTCTGAATGATAGAGTATTGCAGAATTCAGGGAAAGTCGACACTGTGCAGGATCTTTCAAATGACATTGGGAATCTTCATCAACATGAGATGGAAGAAAAAGGATCCAAGATCATTGGAAAGTCATATTTGCTGTCATGCTCTAAGAAAGTACACCAGCCAATTGAGTTTCTTACCTGGGACATTACTCATCAAGTCAACTGGTGCAAGGTCACAACATGCAGACAGCAAATGGCAGGGACATTCATGAGAAATGTGATTTCGCAAGCTGCTACAATGTTGGTGTCCAGTTTTATCAAAGGACCATATGACAAACCAAAGGGACTTCCCAAGGTTCCTCTCTTAGTCATAGCGTAATGCAAACGGTTACTGCCCATGCCAGGAAACCCATTCATGCATTTTAGCACTTGAACTATGACATGACTTCAACCTATGTTTTTGATGGAGTTGCTGCAGCAGGTGCTCCCAATCTGGACAACTGGGGAAGAGTTTCATCTGCAACACAACCCAGAGGAGCCAGAAACAAGAACTCCATGTGACTGAACCAAGAAGAGATGAAGTGCAGTGGTATATTTGTCAAGTGGTGTGAAGGAGCCACTGAATCTGGCCATATGTTCCCCATTGATGTTGCCTTCAGTGGTGGTTTGAGGGAAAGTGACATACTACTAGCACTACCAGAACTACTAGTACTATGAGTAGTAGTATCACTACTAGTACTCCTATGACCTCATACTTATACCACCAGGCGTTTCAGCTTAAACATTATATGACCTAACTACCCACTGAATCCAATATGTTCATTAGGATGTTAAGATAAATTGTACAAAAAACTAGGTCTTCATTAGATGTTTACTTCCTATTTTACACCACAATTAAATTTTCACTGTAGATTGTGCTGTTTATTGCATGCATTTCACATGCAAGGGACTAAATTTGTACTTAATTGCAAATTTGCAATTTTGTCATCACGTAGCCATTTGTTCTTAAATCATGAAGAAGCCTTCTTCCCCAGATTTCATTATATTTAAACCTTTGGTTTGTTGTTGAAGTTCAAGAAATATGTGTTTTTTTTTCTCCAAAGATAGAAATCTTTTCACAAGAGGAAGTCTCATCCTCCTCCCACTGGGTTGAGTTGAATGAATTAGTACTTTTAATTTTTCACTGTTACCACCACCAGTCTATTCAAATGAATGAACTAGTAGATCAATTGAATTACAGTCTATTGAATCAACTGACCATACTTAGGTGGGATGGATCCTGCAAGTGGCGAGATCTTTCCTCATCTATCTACAACAGTACTATTTGTAGATAGTTTATCTTTAGTATGAATCATAGCTACTAAGAGTATATACAATAGACTTGAGCAATACCCCAAGGACCAGCAAGCTGGTCCATTGAGTCAGCCTGCTGGGCCCACAGATTTGGAATATAATGCAGCACATCTGGAATCTAGTTGCTTTACAATCCAATTGGTCTCTATAACATTACAATAGTACTACTACCTCAACAATGAGGCACTTGGTGTTCTATCAGACAGCAATCGCAACAGAGGGGAATTACAATAGCACACAAGAAGCTGCTGTGTTGGTACAAAAGGGACAGCAAGGCATCCTACTAATGGTGGAGAAACAGGAGGAAAAGAACCACCGCTAGTAGAATTGATGTGTTCAGCATTTGAATTGATGCTCTTTGTATTTAGCATTTGTAGTAGAAAGGCCAAAAACAGATGAGGAGCAAATCAATCAAAGAACCTGTCTCCATAGTCAAAGCCAGCAGAGCTCTGGCTGCTGGACAAGCTAACAGGACTGCTAGTATCCTTGCCTGCAACTGTCACCTTCTTTGAACCAGCAGCAACAGGCTGTTTGCTGCTCAAAGCTGGGCCCTTGGCCCAGCCTGGATTCAAGTCCCCTTCTGGAGCAGCTTGCCTTGTAGCTTCTTCCTTGGATACTCAGTCAATTTAGATGAATTGACTGTGATCTGAATCAATTCAATTGGATCTACTAGCAGTCAATTGAATCAATAATGTACTCAATGATAGATAGGGTTTGTACTATTTGTAGATAGTTATCTTTAGTAGGAATGATAGCTACTGAGGAGATCAGATGCAATAAACTTGAGCAATACCCCAAGGACCAGCAAGAAGCTGGGCCTTTGAGTTGGCCTGGCCCAAAAGTTTTAGATGCAAATACAAACCAGTTGCTTTGCAATCYAATATGGTCTTTACACTATTACTACAAGTTTACAAYTRCAGTACTATCTCAACAAGGAGGCACTTGGTGGTGTTCTATCAACAGCAATCACAAGGGGATTACAATAGCACACAACAACCTGCACTGTTTGTACAAAAGAGACAGCAAAAGGACATCCTAATGGTGGAGAAACACAAGGAAAAGAGCCACCACAAATAATTGATGCACTCAGCATTTGAACTGATGCTCTTTTTATTCAGAATTTGTAGTAGAAAGGACAAAACAGATGAGCAAATCAATCTCTAGCTGCTGGACAAGTGAGCTGGACTGCCCTTTTTACTTGAAAAGGCTGTGATCTTCTTTGCAGTAGTGACAGGCTTTTTGCTGCTYAAAGCAGGACRCTTGGYAGATACAYGCCTAAGGCCCAAGCCCAAGCTCCAGCTTGCTGCTGGGTGCTTCAAGCCAGTGCTTGCCGCTGGGCATTTCAAATCAGTGCTTGCTGTTGGTTGATTCTTCAAGCCACTGCTTGCAATACAATCCTTTCCCCTCTTAGGAAAGAGCTGGCACTTAACAAACTTCACCAATGAATCAGTGGCCTGCTCCACATTGAGACACAGGTTCTCCATTTCCTGCACTTTCTTCTTGAGAGCCATGGTGTCTGTGCTAGTGTCATCATAATAATAAGCTGTACAAATAGTGGATCTAGGGTCTCTTGCTTGGAAGCAGAGTGGGTATCAAGAACAGACTGCTTGAGACCAAATGCTATAGCAGCAACAATAGATCCCTTGCAACAAGGTCTTTCTATAGGAGGCATGAACTCAGACTTGATGAGCCAAGGCTGAATATCAACATTGCCCATACTAGTAAAGAAGCTGGAAAGGAAGCCTGAGCTGTCACTATCACTATCAAGAATACCGATAGGATGCAAGCTATAGGATCTCTTTAACACTACAAAAACCTGAGCTGGAGGAGGCATTGTGACAGCTGCAGTTACTGTGGGAGCCATGACTGCTGCAGGAGTTGCAACAGCTCAAGGAGGTCAATCAGCAGCCCCACTGACACCACCAGCATTGGCAAGGTCAATACCAAGTGAGGAGCAAGTATCATCAGTCCTCTCAGAAACAGGAGACAGCTCATTCCTCCAGAATCTCTTGTCCTGGGGATTGAAGGTCAGAGGTCCTCCAACAGGAAGGTCCTGCTGCTGAGGTTGCTGCTGCTGCAACTCCCTCAGATTTGGAAGATTGAATCCTCTTGCTTGTCTGACTGCTGGATCTGCTACAGTCCTTCCCTTCCCAAGAGCAACAATTGGTGGTAGGCCATTGCTAGTCCTCAGTCCCCATCGATCCAACCCCTTGGATGACGTGTCCCATTGCCATATTGCCCTGAATATCAGGATTGCTGGTAAGCACTCTGTGTGCAGAAAAGGCAACAGGGTTTTGAGCAGCAACTGGATCACCCACAACAGTTTTTGCTTGAGCAGCTGCATCAATCGCTCCATTCTGCAACAAGTCAGCAATATACTTGCTTAAGAGCTGCAGCAGGGTGGCAGTCTCAGGACTGGGTGCTTAGTCTGGTCGTGTATAGTTTTTTTAAATAGAGTTCTCCCCTATTTCCTACTACTAAGCAGCCAGTCTTGGAAACTGGCCAATTTGGCCATATGGCTGTTCATGGAGAACCAGCTCCCCTCAGTCCTATAATTGCGTAACAATGACACAGGGCACTGTTTCCAACACTACTAGTATTAGGAAGTTTATCCCCAAAGAACTGCTGCTCTCATGTCATACCAGGGCAGTTCTAAATGTCCTATTAATTTGTTTAAGGTAAAAAATTGACTGAACACTAGTAGATCTATGTAGGATCAGTACTATATACTGGGCTTCAAAAATAAGCTCAATTTTACTAGTAATAGTTGATAACTTTGAATCAAAGTTGTTAACTTTGCATTGAAGTTGTTGATTTGTTTTAACACTTAAAGTCTTCAGTAAAATTATTTGCAAGCTGTGCAAGACTTGTTTGATTTGTTTTATGGAACCTGTAGTATTATAGTATGGTAGTAGTAGGTACCTCACGATGATGGTACAGTACTACCCTGAAATCCAGTACAACTAGGTGTACTTGGTTTCCTTCTTATTATTTTTTCTTACTCATATTCATTTGTACTGTACAGTATAGTACATTCATATGATGGAATGGAGTGCACATTTTTTCACTTTGTGTAAAATTACAGTAGAACTTTCATTACAGTACTACTACTGCTACTATGTGTTGCATATCAATTGACATTACATTTTGCAGGGCATTCCAAATGTTAAACATACATTCCAAATGTTAATACCATAGGCCTTTGTGGAAATGATTGCTGTGATCTTGCTTGAATTTAAGGTTCTAAATGCTCTGTTTAACATTCTGAATGCTAGCAAGCATGCATCCTTCTTCTTCCTCTTTTTTAGTATGAAACAACAAGACCAAAGTTATTGTTTTTGGATGCTGACACCCTACCA
The DNA here is from genome assembly GCA_900660405.1 of Pseudo-nitzschia multistriata. Lineage (NCBI taxonomy): Eukaryota > Bacillariophyta > Bacillariophyceae > Bacillariales > Bacillariaceae > Pseudo-nitzschia > Pseudo-nitzschia multistriata. The sequence continues at coordinate 21,362 of CAACVS010000122.1, forward strand.
AATTAAAAATAGGGATAATACTATGATCTACTACTACATAGGCCTACTACAGTGATATACAAAGATTCCAAATGTTACCTTAATTCTAACATTTCAAATGTCCTGTAAAATGTAATTTGAATTGATTCATAATGTTAAAAATGCAAACCAGTTAACATTCTGAATGAGTTCCAAATGTTACTTTTGCGTTTGGAATGTTAGTATCATTGCTGTTTAAGGAGAGGGTTGTTAGCATGCAAAGAACAATGTGGTGAATTGAGGACAACCGGCAATTGAACAGAGGTAGCCAAGATCAAGAAGTGGTGGTAGCTAGTACTAGTAGTACTACATCACATACTAGATTACTATGTGTTGCAGCAGCAGTAGTATCACCACCCAGCTTTCAGCCACCACAAGTATCAGCAGGAATACTATACTCCTTGTAAGGTAACAACAACAACAACAACAACAACAACAACAACAACAACAACAACAACAACAACAACAACAACAACAACAACAACAACACCACCACCACCACCACCACCACCACCACCAACAACAACAACAACAACAACAACAACAACAACAACAACAACAACAACAACAACAACAACAAGAGATACACATACCTTTTCTATTTCTACTATTTCTATTTCTTTTTGATAAAAATCAAAAGCTGATTTTTTCATTTAAATCATCCTCAACCCTGTTGTGTACCTAGTGCAACCCTTCACACTGCAACACCAGATAGAAATGGTGTGAAGAAATGAATTCAGAGCTGATAACATTGTCAAATTTAGCTCTACTAGTATGTTGGTGGTGGTGCAAAGAAGTACTGCTAGAGGAGTCATTGCTGACTGAAACATAAGTCCACTTTCTGAAATGTATGATGACCATTCAGAGGATTGAGTTTCCTGTCCAAATGCAGCCTTGAACAATGAAATGCTGTAGCTTTTAATATCAGCAATAAAGCAGAATGAAAGTCAAGAAGACTAGACCACGGAACAATTTCAAGGGTGTATTGTCAGACCACGATTACATTGATAACAGGAATATTCCTAGGGGTATGAAGTCGATTTAGTAAAATAATTTAGAGATCTGTTTTCGCACGGTACCGTACTATTATCAGGTAACAATATACTTTCTGGCATCTCTATCGTCCTCAAAGTCTCTTCCCGTTCGTCTTCCGAGCACTCGTTCTTTCGGGCACGACGATGGTTTGGGGGTTCTTGAAGCTACTACCTTTTCTAACACTTAGATATCCTATTAACAATAAAACAAAACAAGCATCAAAAGCACCAGCGTAGATAAAAGTTCGAACCGTTCCTAGTTTTGATTGCAGCTTCCCACCAATAATTGCACCGAGAGATTGGCCTAGACCACCGTACATTGCGTTCAATAGCATCAACTGGATTGCGAAAAGAGAAATAAGAGGAAATGAACGCGACAAGGATGAGATATGATATAGAGAAGCAAGTCAGTGCTACCTCGTATTGATTATTTTTTTTCTCACCATTGTGGCTTGCATTCCGGGTGGAGCGATACGACTTGCGTAAATTGTGCAGGTAGACCAGAATGCCGCAAAGGTAGCACCTCGCAAAGCCTCTGCTGGAAGGCCTTGAAGTGGGCTCTGCATGAAAGCGTAGTTGAAGTACCTAAGGACATAGTTCCCTAAACTTAAGGCTAGTACTCGATCGGCGCCCAGTAATTCTGTGAGTGGTCCACTGAACCAAAACATGGGTGCCCCCGCCATGCTCGAAACAAGTCGGCTTAGCCCCATCTCTTTTCCAGTTCCACCAACTTCCCTCAATCGCACGTATGCAAAGTTTTCAATAACTCCACTGGAAACACCTACCACCAAAACCAAAAAGAAGAAAAGCAGTGCGTCACTGTTGTGGAATAATACTCGAATGCCTTCCAAAACATTCGGCTTGTTTTCGCTGCTTTTACTGGCACGGCCCTTTTTCTTACTTGCCCCTTTTGGAGGCTTCTCGACAGTTGCTGCTGTATCCTTCGTGGTCATTCGATGAAACGCTCGTATACAGATCAAGGTGGGGATAGAAAGAAGTGCATGCGTGAAGAAAAGCAACTTGTAACCTGTTATTTTTTGCCAAATTTGATCGATTTTTTCCATCATGGTCCCAGAACCACCAAGGATTGCAGCAGTAGTAATGGTTCCACCGCCTATCACTTCTCTTTGCTGCTGTGCCTGCTGGCTCTTCGAAAGAATTAGGCCCACGACACTACTTCCCACGCCAAAACCCAATTGTCCCCATAGCCGCAGTCTTCCATACAACTTGCCATTTTTAATATTCGACATTACCATGGAATCTATGAGCGACTTGACGGGTGCGTTGAAGAAAGCTGTAATGAACACMATGGACATTATCCAGAAGGGATCGTGTCTCCATGAAACTGCCAGCTGTCCGACCAAAGATACCAAGAAGGTGAAGTATAATACTGTGAACGGACTTCCCGTTTGATCCGAAATGATACCCCAAAGGGGTGCTACCAAAAATGTCGTAAATGGCTTGATAGCTCCGAGCATACCAATGACTTGTCCACCGTGGCCCAATGAGTGGTAGTAAACAGGAAGATATGGAAGAAGAGAGCCTAACGAAGCGTAGTATGAAAAGAACATAACTCGAATCAATATCAAGAGGCTGGGAGAGTCGCCATCCATATCGGTGGAAACAGATATGTTTTTCCCCCCTTGCTTCGAACTCCTGGGCATCTTTGTTGCTATACTTCCACCACGACACATGATTGTTGCTATCACCCCTGGTCCCGCGGCTCCCCATGACGTCACTGTACCCTTCGCTCTGAGAGCTTCAAGGATGGGATTGGAAATGCTATCGTCTAGCTTTTCCTGTGGTGTTGATCGATAATTATTATACCTGAGATTGTGATGGTTTCTATGAGCCCGTTGACCGTGTCGCGATGCAGCATCAGTCAACAACAGGAGATGCGTGGCAAATACTAGTAACAGCCTCACTGTCTTCAACGAAAGTATCCTTGATGTTGTTGCCACTGCATTGTTACAACAATAGATACGTGTCCGATAACATAAGTGCGGCATTTTCAAAATATCGATGCGGCAACACCTTTGTAGCGAAGTTCGAGCTACAATCAATCACCACGTTAAGGGATGTTCCGAGATCTAGTTCTTGATGCAATGCTGTTGAATAGGCCTTCAAACCTACGAGTACTTGGGGTACTTTGATTTTGTTGATCAAAAATTGGCGTTGATGTGTTGAAATGAAGTTGAGAAGAGGGAAATTACAGTAATGGGTACAGTACGTACTCGTACGTACCCAATGAACCATCATCAAGAACCAAACTCAAACAAAGTAAAAAATGAATGGCAGAGTGAAGCGTCGCGATATTTTTTGAATCGGCCAATCACAATCCGCTATCAGAAGATTCGAATCATCATTTTGGTCACCAGAGGGTGCTTGATTTGATTCGGGTGGAGGGGGTCGCGATGAATTAGAAAACCAAACATTTGTTGAGTATTGGGAACGACGTACAGATGAAGGAATGATAACCAGACAAAAAGCAACCTTGCAAAGTGTGATACACCGCAAATACGATAACCTTGTACCTCAACAAGCCTTGGCCTCATTCTTGAAAGTATTGCAGAGAAGGAATGCCACAGTAGGATGAGACATGATGTGAAAGCGGAAGATTCACCCCAACACATCAAGATCATCACTGCCGCAGCATGGTGAGCCTCACCACGCACGCCAAGAGAATCCGGTTTCACCAGTCTTTGCCCTAGGACACAGTCAAAAGATACTCCATGTCATTGACCTACACCCAGCCAACTGCAAGATCCTCATGATCCAACCCCAGGAAACACTTAATCCCGACAACAGAAAATGCCCACAAATCACTGGCCCCAACGAAACGGAACAAGAAGCCCTAAACAAGAACCCCATCCCCTTCCTCAAACCCCATTCAACTGCAAAAGCAAAAAATGAGAGACTCCTGGGACACATCCCATCCTCCCTCCTAGACCTGTATTGCACCAACCAACTACMCACCCACCCAAACAAACTCTGTAGCAACCTTGTTAGGGAGAAACCAATCACCAAACCTCCGCAACTGCAAAATGGCTCCTAGCAGCATGCACACGCAAAAAAGAGGACCCAGCAACCAGCAACCTCCTACTCAACAGTACAAGCCCAAACCTCCTGTTCTCAAAGGAACTATTTGCTCAAATCACCAACAACCTCAAAGACCTCTGGCCAACCAAAACGTCAACTCTCATTGACCTACTGGTCTTGAACAATGTCCTCACCCCAGAAACACCCAGCTCACCAATCACTCACAAAGAAAACAACAAAAACACAACCACAAACTACACAAACCAACAATTCCAACTTACTGCAAACAAAGGCAATGAACACACCAGAACCAACACCATTAATCTGCAAGCATCAGCTCCTGATGGGCCACCCCAACCAACCAACCACTACCTGTACCAAAGACCACCAGAACCCACACAAAACCATTTCCAAACACCAGCAACCCCCCCACAGAAAAACAGTGCATCACMAACAATCACCACAAACCACCATGATTTACACACCAGAACAGAAGATATCCACAACATGGCCCATACAAAACTCTTTCAACTACTTGCAAACACAACAACCCCCCCAACACCCCAAGAAACTAATTCACTCCCTACACTCTTCCCCCACAACATGCACAAAAACATTCAAAATCCTCCATGGCAAACTCCAATTTGCCAGTGTGGATCTCCCCTAGGTTTGAGCTCTCCTGAGCCCAGTTGACCACATCCTTTCCCGGGCCCAAAAAGCAGCTGCATTAAAAGTAAAGAAAAACAATGCTGTCACCACCCTGGCCACAGATTGAATAGCGTTTTTTGAAATGGCAGCTGCCCAACCAACACACATCAACAAACTCATCATGAATTGTTTTTCTTTACTTTTAATGCAGCTGCTTTTCAGGCCTGGAAAAGGATGTGGCTGGCTGGGCCTAGGAGAGCTCAATCCCAGGGGAGGGCCACAGTGGCAAATTGATGGTTTGCCATGGAGGATTTTGAATGTTTTTGTGCATGTTGTGGGGGAAGAGTGTAGGGAGTGTCAGCAGCGCACACCAAGTTGAACCTTTTGCCTGGTTTTTCCAATGGCCCCTCCCCATCATAACTGCCCTCTGCTTGAAGTCCAACCTCACGTTATGATAGACTTTGCCTCGTGCCCACACTCTGCTAATCCCAAACATTTCATTTCCCTCTTCTCTGACGCGTTCCCTCCCCCACAGCATGGCTCCTCAAAGATCTTTTCTGTTCTCCAAATTACAATGCTGGTTGCCTACGCCCACAATGTGTGGTCTGGCAGAGTCACCAGAAGCCCCCCAGACCAGGTTTGTGCACAGACGGTCAAACATGCGCTCAGGGCCATCACTACAATGCTCCAACTGGCTGGACAACAAAGCCTGATGGGACTACCACAAGATGCCTACCCTAAAGCCCTTCAGCAACTTCCGGCTGGCGATGAACACAGCAACCCACCGCCACAGCAGGGCCTGGCAGTTCCACTTGCCCTCCCACACTACCTCCTCTGATTGGGCAACAACTTGCCGTGCCCCAAAACCAAAGTCATTGGGAAGCACCAGTGTTGATTGCCTTTTTCTTCCTCCTCTGTGTGGGAGAGTACACCATACCCACCACCAAGACTGCGCAACAAACCACACTGCTCACCAATGGGGATGTCACTCTGTGGCACCAGACTATGTGACTGGACCCAAGGTTTTTGCTAACCACTCTCCTCTCCAAACACACAGCTATTACACTATGCATCTGCAACCAAAAGAATGGAAAACACACATGGAGAGTATCCACCACAAACGTTGCAAAGGAATGCCATACCCTGTAGAAACTCTCATAAAACGCCTAAAAATACTCCTGGAAGCCAGCACACCACTCACCACATGGATCAGTGCAAAAAAAAATCTTAATATTATATTTAACCTCGTGAACTAGAAGAGGCACTAAGATGGCCAGAACCATAGCTTTCATTATAAAGAATGCTTCTAGCTGCTCCAAGGGGCGGCACCTCCCTCCCAGGAGGTTTTGTGGAGACGCGACAAAGTTTTATGCACACTGACAAGCCAATTAAGGCACGTCGCTGGACTCAGAGGACATAAAACCAGTTGGGTCACAGTTTGAATGGATGAGAACCATGCCATTCTCATTTTGAAGTGCACTGCCAAGCCCGTAGGTTGGGGGGCCTCAATTCCCAACCTGTAGGCAAGTTCCCATGCCCAGTGATCAATGAAATGGGTGCCAAGCACACTGGCAAGCCAATTAAGGCAAGTCACACCCCAGTGTGCAASGACACATGTAGTCAAAAAGAAAAAAAAATATTCAAAAAAAAAGAAAAGCCAAAAAGAAAAAGAAAAAAAAAGGAAACATCACACTTCTTTCACCAAATCACAGCTGAGCCCGCCCAAAGGAGCAGCTGCGTGAATGTCTTCTCGAAGAAGACACTGGTAATAAATCCAATAACCCTGCCACTGCTGGTCAGGAGGTCAAATACTGGGGGTGTTGCTGTTTCTGTCTACCACATAAGACAGGAACAACAACAATCGTGCTGTTGCTTTCCGGGACGGAGGTTGGAAACAACAGCAATCGTGACCGGAAAGCACGGGGGCTTCCAGTCCTTGAGAACTGGGGATGGTGGATCCAGCTGAGGCAAAGCAGCTGGAGTAACTGGGGTTGGTGTTGTTGCGTTCTGGCACAAATGTTGGAAACAACAACAATAACATTGTGACCGGAATCTTCTTCCAGTCTGTAAAATACTGGAACTGCGTGGAGATGGAGATGCTGGGGAGTCTTCGTTAAAACTGAGTATGATGTAGCATATACTCCAGACTTTGTTCTTCACTAGGTCTTGGTTGAATAGTGGGGGCTGGGGTTGGTGTTATTGCATTCCGGTACAAACATCAGAACCAACAACAATCGTGACTAGAAACCACTGGTGCTTCCGGTCCTTGAGAACTGGGGATGGATCCAGCTGAGGCAGACTGTTCTCACCTGGGGGAATTAAAACTGGGATTGGTGTTATTGTTTGCCAACATGAGTGCCGGAAAATAACACCAACATGACTGGAAAACACTGGTTCCGGTCCGTAAAATACTGGAACTGCATGGAGATGGAAATGCTGGGGAGTCTTCTTTAAAACTGAGTATGATGTAGCATATACTCTGGCATTGTTCGTCACTAGGTCTTGGTTGAATACTGGGGCTGGGGTTGTTACTGTCATTGCTCTCCAGCACAGATGCCAGAAACAACAACAATTGTGACCAGAAAACACTGAGCTTCCGGTCCTTGAGAACTGGGGATGGATCCAGCTGAGGCAATTGCACTCAACTGGGGGGATTAGGACTGGAGTTGGTGTTATTGCTTTCCAACACGAATGAGACCGGAAAACTCTTCCAGTCCGTAAATAAACTGGAATATGGTAGGAACTGCATGGAGGTGCTGGGGAATTGTCTTTAAACTGAGTATGATGTAGCATATACTCCAGGCTTTGTTCTTCACTAGGTCTTGGTTGAATACTGGGGCTGKGGTTGTTGTTCTTGCCATCTGGCACGGATGCCGGAAACAAAAACAACAACGTCAAGACCGGAATCTTCTTCCGGTCCGTAAATTACTGGAACTGCATGGAGATGCTGGGGGATCTTCTTTCAAACTGAGTATGATGTAGCATAGACTCCAGGCCTTGTTCTGCAAAGGATTGGTCTTGGTTGAATACTGGGGGCTGGGGTTGGTGTTATTGCATTCCAGTATGAATGTCGGAACCAACAACAACCTGACCGGAAAACTCTTCCGGTCCATAAAATACTGGAACTGCATGGAGATGGAGATGCTGGGGAGTATGATGTAACATAAACTCCAAGCTTTGTTCTTCAAAGGATTGGTCTTGGTTGAATACTGGGGGCTGGGGTCAGTGTTAGTGCTTGCCAACACAGATGCCGGATACAAAAACAACAACGTTGTGACCAGAGAACTCTTCCAGTCCGTAAATTACTGCTGGAACTGCATGGAGATGCTGGGGAATCTTCTGTAAAACTGAGTATGGTGTAGCATAGACTCCAGGCTTTGTTTTTCACTAGGTCTTGGTTGAATACTGGGGGCTGGGGTTGGTGTTGGTGTTATTGCATCTGGCACGGATGACGGAAACAACAACAACAATGTCGTGACCGGAATCTTCTTCCGGTCTGGAAAATACTGGAACTGCATGGAGATGCTGGGGAACCTTCTTGAAAAACTGAGTATGCATGTAGCATATACTCCAGGATTTGTCCTTCACGACGTCTTGGTTGAATACTGGGGGTTGGTGTTATTGCAATCTGGTACGAATGTCGGAAACAACAACAACTTCAACACCGGAAGATACCACTTGGTGCTTCTGGAGGAACAGGGGATGGATCCAGCTGGGGCAAACTACCACCACCAGCTGGTGGATATCAATATAATTGGAATAGGCTTGGTTGCATTGCTTGGTTGCTTGTTGAATGGAGCCAAGGAGGAAGATTCTCCCCTTTGGAAGGGGATGTCACCATGGTGGATTCTTTGGAGGAGCTTGTCAGGTAGGAATGTATGTAGGAATCAGTAGGAATTCTAGGTGATAATTTTCATTAGCGAAGTGTAATTTCATGCGTTTGAAAAAATTCAATTTGAAAATTATACCACATGGATCAGTGCATATTATACCAGTCCCACCTTGAACCCAGTCCCACTCCAAGTGTTCGATCTAAACAATGCAATACAGGATGCAGCAAGAGCCATCCAACTCCAAGACACAGGCATCACACTTGATGCCATAGGAACGCACAGCTTTTGCTCAGGCAGGGCCATGGCAATGTACCTCAACGGTGTCCCCATGACAACAAACCACAACTTTGGCCATTGGAAAAGTGACAGCTTCCTTTTTTACCTCCAAGAACAACTTGCACATTTCTCATATGACGTCTCCACACACATGGCAACTTCTGTACCATATCACAATATCCAATTTGTGAGACGTTGCTCCTGCTGCCCCACAACTTTCCAAGACTGGAAACCAAAAGAAGCACTCTCACAAGCAAAATCACCTCTGGACATCCTAACACACATACACAGCTCGCTTCTCTTGCAACCACATCTAAGACACCAGCACCATGACAGCCGGCTCAACCACAACCCCCCACATGACAGGCCCACATTGTTAATCCTTATCTTTCCTTCAAACAACCAGCCTACACAATACACCATATCATGCCTTCCAGGACCAAACAACCCAAACAGATCTCAGAATCCCCACACAGGACAATTGCAAACCAGCCAACACCCAACCCCTTTGTACCTAAATGATCTCAAACATGTTTTGCCCAGCATCAGGAGCGGTACAAAAAGCAGCAATTCTTGCCATCTTGCACTCAGCCCCAGCAAAAATCTGCCTGCACCCCATCAATGATGCCACCATCCTCCATGACATCAACTCTGTGGGCACCCTGACAGACCACTGTGACACCATCAACAGCAAACTGGAGCTCCTTTGTGCAGCCATTACAATTTCAGTGGCCCTTCACATTTTCCTTCTCCCTCGAGTCAGAGACATTATTGCCCAGGACACGCTTGCAGCAGCCTCTCCTCAGGGACACCAGCGCCCCAATGCAATGCCTTCTGCCAGCTTGGCAGCCCCAACAACCCCACCTGCCAAACACTTCTGCAGGGCTTACTTCCCCTACTTTTACAACTCAATCCAGCACAACCTCACTTCTTTCAATGAATTGACCCTTCTGGTGAACAAGTGCCTGGCCCTTGACACTTGGTGCCTTGGCAACAGCAACAAAAAACACTGCTTTCTTTGATCCAGGCCAAAACTGCCACTACAAATTTGATCACTGCCTTGCAGCCAACCCATCTGGTCTCCTACACTCCCCCAGGGATTCTGCATTTGAGGTGCGCCCCCTCCCCACCCACCTCACCTTCAGCCAAATCCTGGCACCCAACTACTTTAGCTGGTGAGGCAAAATTGGCACCATCCTTGCCAACCATCTTTCCAACCCGGTCATCATGGAGATTGCATGCCAACCAATCACCAACAACATAAACTCCAGCTTCCCTTGCAACGTCTACCACCACACTACCATGGCACTGTACTACTCCCCTTGCCACCTCCTGGTTGTAGCCTAACGCCCCCAGGAGCAGATCACAACCCAAGGTATAATCCATTATGCCTATCACATTGGTTATATCCTTGAATACCACCTCATGTCCCTGGCAGACAACCCAACAGAGGTCATGCAGAGCAAACTTAGCAGCAAACTATTCCCTGGTGTTTGGCACAATGGCCACCAACCAAGCCACTTTGAGCACCACAAGCATCTCTGTATCATCCTTGCCACCTATGAGATCTGCCGCACCCCACCCACAGTGCCCGGCAACTCTAAAAGCAACAACAGCTCCAGTGGCACTGATGACAGGAACTAGAACTGACACCCCGCATTCCCCAGTACCACTGGAACACAATGGGCCTACCACCAAAAAAGTAGGTGTTTCAATGGAGGCAAACCAGTTGCAAAACTGTAATAGGTCAAGAGAATCAATGTGCCAACCTGTAAACCCCAGACCATTACACATTTTACACCTAGATCTAATCATATTAGTCAAATCCTCATTTTGGCAAACACTCAGAAAGTTTGAATAGTTGACCACTTTGATCCTTACAATCTCAGACCACAAAGGTATGAACATACAGCACCACAGTGCCAAGAGGCCCAGAATGTCATGTGGCACCAGAGCAACAAACCATGAGAATTGCCCTATTTCAAGGACTTCCACTCACTCATTTCTACTACTGTAAGTGGTATCAATCAATACTACACGTAAAATAACAATTGAAATTACCTTAATTGAGGCATTGGAACGTCAATTTAACATTCCAAATGTTAGCAGTGTAGGCTGTGTAGAAATGAGTACTGCGGTTTTTGGCTCCAATTTAATGTCCTGAATGCTCTGCTTAACAGTCTGAATGTTAGTGAGGGAGGCGTCCTCTTCTTCCTCTTTTTTTAGGAAGCAAACAAGACTAAGATCATTGGTTTAGTTTGTTGCTAGTAGCAGCCTACCAAATGAAGAATGTGGATAATACTAGGGTCTACACAGGCCTACAGTGATACTATAGCATTTAATATGTTAAATTAGCATTCTGTATGTTAAAACTAACATTGAAAATGTAAAATTAATCCCTATGCCTCAATGAACGTAATTCCAATTGTTATTTTACGCATAGTAGTAGCTCTCTTCAATTATTGATTTAACAAACCTTGAACTGTAGTAGGAAACAAGCAAGTGTAACCCATTTTATGGTGTGTTCAGTGTCTCATTTTTTACAACAACTAACATCCTTCTTAAAATTTCTACCTTTGATGTCACTGACAGTATGAGCACAGACACCATGGCTCTCAAGAAGAGAGTGCAGGAAATAGAGAACATTTGTCCCAATATGGAGCAGGCCACTGATTCATTGGTGAAGGTTAAGTGCCAGCTCTTTCCTAAGAGGGGAAAGGATTGTATTGCAAGCAGTGGCTTGAAGAATCAACCAACAGCAAGCACTGATTTGAAATGCCCAGCGGCAAGCACTGGCTTGAAGCACCCAGCAGCAAGCTGGAGCTTGGGCTTGGGCCTTAGGCRTGTATCTRCCAAGYGTCCTGCTTTRAGCAGCAAAAAGCCTGTCACTACTGCAAAGAAGATCACAGCCTTTTCAAGTAAAAAGGGCAGTCCAGCTCACTTGTCCAGCAGCTAGAGATTGATTTGCTCATCTGTTTTGTCCTTTCTACTACAAATTCTGAATAAAAAGAGCATCAGTTCAAATGCTGAGTGCATCAATTATACTTGTGGTGGCTCTTTTCCTTGTGTTTCTCCACCATTAGGATGTCCTTTTGCTGTCTCTTTTGTACAAACAGTGCAGGTTGTTGTGTGCTATTGTAATCCCCTTGTGATTGCTGTTGATAGAACACCACCAAGTGCCTCCTTGTTGAGATAGTACTGCAATTGTAAACTTGTAGTAATAGTGTAAAGACCATATTRGATTGCAAAGCAACTGGTTTGTATTTGCATCTAAAACTTTTGGGCCAGGCCAACTCAAAGGCCCAGCTTCTTGCTGGTCCTTGGGGTATTGCTCAAGTTTATTGCATCTGATCTCCTCAGTAGCTATCATTCCTACTAAAGATAACTATCTACAAATAGTACAAACCCTATCTATCATTGAGTACATTATTGATTCAATTGACTGCTAGTAGATCCAATTGAATTGATTCAGATCACAGTCAATTCATCTAAATTGACTGAGTATCCAAGGAAGAAGCTACAAGGCAAGCTGCTCCAGAAGGGGACTTGAATCCAGGCTGGGCCAAGGGCCCAGCTTTGAGCAGCAAACAGCCTGTTGCTGCTGGTTCAAAGAAGGTGACAGTTGCAGGCAAGGATACTAGCAGTCCTGTTAGCTTGTCCAGCAGCCAGAGCTCTGCTGGCTTTGACTATGGAGACAGGTTCTTTGATTGATTTGCTCCTCATCTGTTTTTGGCCTTTCTACTACAAATGCTAAATACAAAGAGCATCAATTCAAATGCTGAACACATCAATTCTACTAGCGGTGGTTCTTTTCCTCCTGTTTCTCCACCATTAGTAGGATGCCTTGCTGTCCCTTTTGTACCAACACAGCAGCTTCTTGTGTGCTATTGTAATTCCCCTCTGTTGCGATTGCTGTCTGATAGAACACCAAGTGCCTCATTGTTGAGGTAGTAGTACTATTGTAATGTTATAGAGACCAATTGGATTGTAAAGCAACTAGATTCCAGATGTGCTGCATTATATTCCAAATCTGTGGGCCCAGCAGGCTGACTCAATGGACCAGCTTGCTGGTCCTTGGGGTATTGCTCAAGTCTATTGTATATACTCTTAGTAGCTATGATTCATACTAAAGATAAACTATCTACAAATAGTACTGTTGTAGATAGATGAGGAAAGATCTCGCCACTTGCAGGATCCATCCCACCTAAGTATGGTCAGTTGATTCAATAGACTGTAATTCAATTGATCTACTAGTTCATTCATTTGAATAGAATGAGGATCTAATTAAGAAGCTGCGGGTAAGCTGCTCCAAGGACTTGGAATCCAGGTTTTCCCAGTGGGATTCAATTTTGATAGGTTCAGGAGGAGTCAACTTGCCAGTAAGCCAGTCCCCAGGGGGTTGCTTCAGTCCATTCCAGCTACTTGCTGAATCCTCTTGGCTTGCCGGAGACCAGTGAGGTGCTGATGTTGTAGCTCCTGCTTGCTAATATTGTCTAGGTTGATAGATACCATCCATAGTGTATCCACTTTGGTCAACAGTTGAATCAAATGGGGCAAGGGACCTAAAGACCTCAGTTCTGATAGTGTGCTCAAGATCTGCGGTTGTCTAGTTAGGCCTTGTCATCTTGCTCACAGCCCCAATTAGATCACAGATCTTATCCTTGTCAATGGTACCATGCTTTGGTTGGTAAGGAGGCCTCGGAATAGAGCTGGAGATGGTCCCTCCTCTATCTGGTCTCACCTTGACTGTTTGAGCTTCTAAATTAGTTAGATGAGCTCTTAGATTAGCTCAAAGGAATACTCTATCAACATCGGGATCCCTCAGGCCTGGGAAATGCTCAATATTACTGCATATATCCTCAATGAACTGAGCAAAGGTCAAAGCTGATGTCCTCCAGCTCTGATCACCTCAATCCATATCCTTGGATTGGTGATGCATCCTCTAGTCTCAGGAGGCAGCTGTAGATCCCCTGGTTCCACAGCAAAGAGGACAGTCAGCTTGTTGGTCCTCTCATAGTGTCCTATCTTCCTAAATCTTCTTCTTATGACAGCCCATTTGTATTTGCTGCTAGTCCTTTGTAGGTTGAAAGCAAACTCATCCACATCAATGAATTTCCTCCTTGGGATACCAGCCACACCAAGGGGAAGAGAAAGAGTCCAGAACCACTCATATCTTGTCCTCTTCCTAAGAGTGAACCCTTGGTAGGCTTCAGTCAATACCCTCTTCCTGGCCATCTTCATTCCATCTAAGTGCCTGGAGATATCTACTCTACTAGAATAGATCCCTCTCTGGTTATAATTAAACATAACATACTCATCTGCACTGGCAGAAGGATTGATAGTTATACCAATAGCAATGAGCATTAGGTGGGGAACAAGCTTGGTTTGATTGCAGTTGCCTGTCATCCTGTATGGATCAAGGCACCTTCTCCATCTTGAAAGAGATGCCTTATTGGCAATAGCAGGAGGAAGCCCAGCAGCTTTCCTTTCCAGTTCCATCTCTCTTAGTACATACATAGGATAGCCATCACTCCCTCCCCTAGAAGGATGGTGAGGCTTTCAAGCTTGATTTGATGTGTTAATCTAGAGAGGCCATTGCCACCACCTCTGATCTATGGTATCCTATCTGCTGGATCAATAGGCACGCTGATTGCTGCTGATCTCAGAAGAAGTTGTCATAAAAAAGAAGCTATCATTGAACTCTTTTCTATAAAACAGGTTACAGTTGCTTGTTTGTCAGAGTTCAAGGCTTGTTAAATTGACAATTAAAGAAATCTATCTACAGATACCAGATACAACACAAATGAGTGAGTGAGTGAGTGAGTGAGTGAAAGTCCTTGATATAGAGTTCAGAATTAAAGAATAGTTTTAGATCAGCATGCTGGAGGGTTTTTTGAGTAGTACTTGTTGCAGTAGGGCCCAGTAGCATTTCACAATCAAAACCAATGGATTTTGAACGAAATCTGCAATCTATTATTCCCTTGATTTGTTATCTTCTATGAGGCTCCTGGTACTGAATCCTATGAGGAATTCTCCTTTTGGGTCTCACACTCCCTTTGAATCTCACTGAGAAGTTTGCTGATCAGCTGGATCAGCAGCTGCTGGGCCTACTGGTGCGCCCCTAATGGGGTTAGTAGTAGTACTAATTCTACGTAGGCTTACCTAGCTTAGTTGACAACTAGTAGGAATCAAAGTTGACAACTTTGATTCAAAGTTTTCAACTTTGTTTTAAGGCTTCTTAAGTCTCAAGTTAAAACTTTTTGCACCCTGGGCAACCTCAGTCTCAATTTTTATTAACTCCTAGTAGTGCTGGTGAAAAGGAGACTAAAAGCTACAAAATCTATTGTTTGATTTGAATAAATGTACATATAAAGTTTGAAAGTGCGACGAGAGAGAGTGAGAAGAAAATACATGAAATTTGGTATTTCCTGCAAAAGCTGTGGGTGGAAACCTTCTTCTTTTCAAGATGCTCTTGGTGTGTGCAACCTCCTCTAGTCTGATTAGTACTACTAGCTAGAAGTACTAGTAATACTAGGAGTGTATAGTACAGTGCAGTGATACCAACCAATTTCCAGGTGTCATAAGTTAGAGGTATGGGTGTAACACATCAAACACTTGTGTTCCATACTTCCTTTTTATGCTGAGGGATGATGTTTGCACAAGTCAAACTCCTCATCCTTATATGTGAGACACAGAAAGCTGGATTGTTGAGAGGAATGTTTTCTCCATTGTTCTTGGTTGATAATTGTTCTGAGAGCAATGACTGGTGTAAGATGTGATAATACCAGTCATATATTTGAGAGAGTGCCACATATTGGAAACTTATTTTCAAAAGAAGAAGTATCATCCCTATGGATACTCGTACTAGCTACTAAAAAGATAGTTGGCATCAAATTGAAATTTTCAAAAACTGCCCTTGAAGTACACTTCTTCTGTCGAACCAAAAGAATCCAAAACTATCATTGCAAAATACTGCATTGCATTACACATTGCTGCTATTAGATGCGAGATATACTCTGCACCGCGTTCAAAAGGCACCTTCGATGGGTGGAGTGGGTGGTTTGCTATTGTTTCCGCTGGCCTCTCTGGCTTCTTCTACAACGGTTGGGGTCAGGGATGCAACCTTTAGCGATTGCATTAGGACCGCTTTGTCGATCGGGGACAAATCCTTGGTGCTGCCGGCATCCTTCACCAACCCCTCAACGGAAAGCGACCCGAGGCTGCCGTTTTTGTACGCATCGCCGATCGCGGTGGTGTATGCTCCGTATCGTTCTTCGATGTCTCTCGGAATGGATTTTTTAGACACGTCTGCCGCCAGGGGCGACGGCATCGTTGGTGTGTGGTCCATGGCGGCTAGTGCAAGGTAAACCACGCACAACCAGTCCCGCCTCAGTGTTTTTTCTTCCTCCATGAGGGGTCGGTTGGCCGTGTTCGGCAGGTTTTGGTTGCCTTCTAGTTCTTCGAGGATGCAGTCGATCGAAAACCCCGCTTCGTACGCACCGATCGAGGTGGCAATGAACATTTTCAGGACGTCCACGTACCCGGACGCGAGTTGCATGCAAGCGTGCACGAAGGAAACCTCCAAGAGCTCGGCAACACCGGCCGGTGTCCGCGTGTCCGGAAACGTGTAGTTGGTGCCGTCGTACAGGGGCCTCGTGGAAGTCGACGAAAACAACGGCCCCGCTTCCGTGGTTGTGCTCCGGCCACTCGCGTGAGTTTTGCCTCCCAGAACGCCGCCGTGCCGAGCCGGTTGCACCGGAGCCAGGCTGTTCCCCGGAGAAACAACGAAGGAGCTCACAACGTCGATCACCTCGGATCCGACGAGGAAGCCGAACCAAAGGGCCAGGGAAAACGAAAATGCCTTCATGGTTGTTTCTCGAATGCTTGTTTCGATTTCGACGCTGCTGGGGACTCTGGCAAGGTAGGATCTCTGTCGTCAATCGGAAACCGGAGGAGGAAGTCGATTTGCCGTAATACGAACGATACAGTACGTACCGGTACGAGTACGAGTACTCGTAGCTATCCGTACGGTCTGTTTTTTCCTTTTTTCCGTTCGATTTGTAGAATACTGGAAGTAGAAGTACGTACAGTACGTACTGTATTCAAGTACTGTACTGTACTTCCTTCGTACGTATCTACAGTATCTACTGACTCCATCCTGTGTTCCCTGTCATGTCGTCACGTCAAAAGTGAAAACCGAAAACCAACACATTTATTACCACAGCACTGAGGAAAGGGGTCTTCTAGAATTTAGACCCCTCTACTAGTAATTAGTACTAGTAGTAGAAGTACGTACTGTACCGTGTACAATACGATACATTGCGAGTCCTAACTACGCTACGTACGTACGATACCTCAGCACATCAACCATTTCTTGGTTTGTTTTGGACTCGTCTATTTTTGATTTTTTGTTTTTTCCCTGTACCGTAGGATCCTGTGTTTGACTACAGCTCAATAATCGACACTCACGAACCCAAAGTGTTCCAGAGGACTGTTGTCAACATCAACAGCATTCTCGGTTTCGAAGCACCCGACTGTTGGATTGACCCAAGGAATGAGATTGGCGACAAGGAGAAAGAAACCAACGCTTCGAACAGAACGGAACAGATCAGAACACAACGAAACGAAAGGAAACGAAACGCCGTTGAAGACTTGAGGATGAAAAGCTTGGGAACCACGACTTCGATCAGCAGCACGGCAGTGCTGTTCCTAACCGTTTCTCTCCTGATCGGAAACGATGGTGGGGTCACTGGATTTTTCGTAGAAAAGGATGGTCTCCTTTCGACGCCGCCATCCACTCGAATCGCAACGGCGGCGTTTCGCAGCAAACCGCACCCACAACTCCGAGACCCGATATCCTTTCCTGCGACCCGTGCGACGATCGCCTCGTGCAGGGCAGCGCCAGCAACATACGGACCACGATATTCTTCACACCAACGGCTAAGGCGACCAACACTGGCACACCGCCACCATCCAGAGACTGCCGTTGCAGAGAGCACATCGAGCGCCAACCGCAGATTTTCACGCGCCAGGGACCGTTTGCGGGGAATCCTCGCCCGGGGCAAGAAAAAGACGCAGGGCGTCCGCAGCGTGATGGCGAGCCGCAAACCCCGCATCGATTCCGGCCTGCACCCAGGCGCACCGCGCTCCTCCCGCAGAAGGTGGCTGGCCCTTGCTTCTATGGCCGCGTCTCTCGCGGCCCGCCCCACCGTGGCGCTCGCCATGGGTGCGATGGGGGGGGGAAGCAGCGGGGTCTCCAGGGCCCCGCTGGCCAAGAACGAGCAGCTCTCCCTCTTTGGTCTCTTCTTTGGCCTGTTTGCGGGGCTGGCGCTCCTGCACGCGGCAGAAATCGCGATCACCACCCTGTACCCGTGGAAGGTCAAGGAATTCGCCGAGGAAGAGGAAAAACTCGGCAAGAGGGGCACCTTCAAGATCCTGAACGAGGACATCACCCGGGTCCTGACGACCATCCTGGTGGCGTCCACCACCTGCTCGATCTTTGCGACCACCGTGTTTACACACCTGGTCGCCGGTGTTTTTGGAAACTCGGGGGAGAAATACGGTGCGCTGGCGCTCACGGCTCTAACTCTTTTCTTTGTAGAGTTGTTGCCCAAGTCCATCGGTGTGACGAACGCCGAGAGCGTAGCCCGAATCATGGTTCCGCCCATCAACATCATGACCATGTTCGTGGCACCCATCGGGGTATCTCTGAGCTGGCTGTCCAAAAAAACCCTCAGCATCCTCGGATTCAAGGGAAAAGAAAGCTCGGGCATCACGGACTCCCAGCTCAGGCTGATCGTAACGGGAGCCAGGGATTCGGGGACCATCGATCACGGCGAGCAGGAAATGATCCAGGGTGTTCTTGGGCTGCAAAACCAGCGCGTCAAGGAGATCATGAAACCCCGCGTGGAAATCATTGCCGTCCCGAAAGACATGAGCGTGGCCAGCGTCCTGGGCGTCGTGAGGGAAAGCGGATACAGCCGCATCCCGGTGTACGACGGCGAGATCGACAACATTGTGGGAATCGTCCTAGCCAAGAACGTTCTCGATTTCTTTGTAAATGGTGTGCTGGTCGATGAAGACGTTGTGAAAAAAATCCGCGGGGAAGAAGCTTCCAACAACAGCAACAGCAATAGCATCCAATCACAGAAAGAAAATTTGCTAGTGACGAAAGACGGCGAGCCGGTCTCGTCTTCCTCGTCGTCGTCACCGCTTCCGTCGACCGTGGAGAAACTTTCGTCCCCGCAGCTCTACGCAAGCCAAGACATGCCGACCGTTCAAACTCCAAAGGGAAAGGAAAACTACGTGAAACCATTGACCGGCTTTGAGCTGGCCCGGAGAATGGAAAAATCGATCAGCGAGGCAGAGCTCATCGAAAACTGTTACTTCGTGCCCGAAACGGCAAACGGATGGTCGGTGTTGCAAGAAATGAGGCGCAGGCGCGTCCACATGGCGATCGTGGTCGACGAGTACGGTGGCACGGAGGGACTCGTTTCGCTCGAAGACATCGTAGAGGAGGTGGTTGGCGAAATCTACGACGAAGACGACGAGGAAGAATTCGATTTTTCGGAGGATTCCATCACGCTCCAGGACGACGGAAGCTTCGTCATTCGGGGAGACGCCGATCTCGGGGACTGCGACACGATTCTCAACCTGAACCTGGACGAGGACGAGGCACTAAAGGTGTTTGCGACCCTCTCCGGGTTTTTGTGCATGTGCGCCGGGGAAATCCCCCAGGTCGGCGACTTTGTAATGAGCAGGGGTTGGTGCTTTGAAATCATGAACGCCGACGACAAGAAAATCCTCAACGTCAAGGTCGATCGCCTGGTAGGGGCATACGAGGAAGGATTCGAAGAAACCGAAGAAGACGACAATCCCATTCGTGGATTGTTCAAAAGAAACGTTGCGAACGACGGCGATGAAATCGATGAAGACACCGAGAACGACAATGGTGAGCATCCATCAATCGCTCTCAACAGGGAGATGGCACGGGAGGTGGAACGCATGGTGGATTCCGGAAATGAGAAACGACTTCAGCTCGAAAGTGAACTGGACGAAAAACAAAGCTGACGAAAGTAGTACAGTACTAAGTTAAAATGAGAAACAATATTTAGCGGTTGTCAACACATCATTCAATTAGTAATTTTCTTGGTTTGCGTTGTTAGCATATCCAATCGGGGGAGTTGTAGTGTTTAGATTATTAGGCCGACGAGGTTATATTCTATATTCGGCGAAAACTTCGCTGTTTCTTGTCTGAGCTGGATTTTGAACCGGGGTGGATGTTACCCTTTCGCAACGTGATCTTTCTCTAGTTGGTCATCTTTGCCATTCGTGGCTTCTGGAATGGCGTTCCCTCCCTCAGGCATGCTATGCAAAGCATCGATTTCTTCTTCACTTATTGATGTATTCAATAGCTTTGTTTGAGATGTAGAACGACGAGAAGGGGAAAAGCCGTAGCCGTAGTTGTACGCAAAGCTTGCCTGCGGTGACATCATGAATTGAGTAGCGGGGGATGGCGGAGCGTATCCTTCTCTGCTTCCATACCCATATCCATAGTACTGCTGTCTCAGGAGAAGTGGCTGCGCATTCATATTATTCTTCATCTCTACCGTTGACATATCCTCTTGACTAAAAGACGAATCCACGTTCCGATGAGGCGTGGGTGGAACCGAGCCAGGAGGACTTGAGAGTCCCATCATCGCAAGGGTGGCATGATCTTGAAGATGGCCCCAATAAGGAGACATAGGAACATGATTTGTCCTGGGTTTGTAAGGCGTCCTATGAGTATCGAATGATTCGTTTGGATTCTCTGAGGATTCCGGCAATTCTGTTGGTTCTTGATCTGCCTCGAGAGAAGAATTTTGTGATTCGTTGTGTCCATCGGGTGTTCCAGGAACAGCCTGTGAGTCAGGATTGTGGTATTGGTCAACTGAATGATGGCGCATCCAACCTGTAGGATCCAAATGCTGAGGATCGTACGTCTCGCCTGGATAAACGGGAGGATTTGGTGGTACAGCGGATGAAGGATAGGATCCATGTGGTCCTCCGTGAATTGCGTGATGAGGCGCATACATCATAGAGGAATAGTATTGCGGATGCGCGGGAACTGCGCCATGGTTGTAACCATTCAAATAACCACGGGAATAACTTGTATCGCATGATAGCGTCGAATGAACACTTACATCATCTCCATATGGATATGGATGATGATGATGCTGCCATCCGTTTTGCCACCAACCATGATGAGGGTATCCTTGCCAATTTCGTTGAAGACCCTGTCTTCCTTTTGAATTATGAGTGGAAATATGGCGAGGGCAAGGAGCTTCGGCATCGACTGATGAAACCGACAACGACGATTTGACTGATCCTGTTTGATTGCGTTCTCTTCGCCTCATGGGTTGTTTTGAACTACGTCTCTCTTCTTTCGAAATGTCTTTCCCAGCCAGTTGCTCCCTAGCATTTACAATAGCTCGAAGGAGCTGTTCGTCAATCTGGTTTCGCAGTAGTGTGCTATCGACGTCTCCGGGCTCGTTTAGTGACCTTAAGCGAAGCTTCGACACAAATTCCCGGGAACTCTTTGCTGCCTCTTCACTGGATTCGACCCATCCTTCGAAATGTTGGAGACAATCCATCCATTGTTCCGAATCAAAAAGTGAAACCGAGGCTAAGTGATCTGAAACAGCACAGACTTCTTCGCGCAGAAAAACGGCGACGGGAGATACTGAGTTTTTCACACAAACACTATTTCGCTTGAGTTTCTTGATGCACTTCGCGAGGAATTTGTGATAGTGTATAAGTGGCCATAGATATCTATAGAGAAAAAAAATGTAGGCGGTGAATCTAAAAGAAATGAAATGAATTTATTATTCACTGAGTATACACGACACAAATCAACTCACCTCCATCTCTTATTGTGACTATTTGGTTCGATCCAAGGGTTCTTCCCGCTTTTGGCTTCCCACCAGCTCCGTGATGGCTTCCAAAGTTGAGTTCTACTACCACTCGAGAGTGAAGTCAATGGGTTCTCATAGTCACGTTCGCCTATCGCTTGAAGAAATGTGGGGGGGCAAGCGTTGACTGAACGTGCTTCGTCAGGATTTCTTGAATTTATTGCTTCCAATAGCCATTCTTCTTCGTCTATAAGGGCCACGTTGATGATTGAACTCGAGCCAGTAAATTCCGATCTAGAACGGCCGTGGACGGCCATAACGAGAGGATCAAACTTTTCGTCAATTTCGTCGGGGTTGCGATTGTACCCTGAGTCATCGTTAGATGCCATTGTTGTGGCCTCTTTATTGATGTCGTGGATGATGGAATAGAAGCATACCCTCCTAACGAGTGCATCCGACATATCTCGCTGTAGTTGCGGGTGTAATCGAAATTGAAATGTTTTTTTTTCTACAATAGCTTCATCTTTTTCAGTGGGATCTGATTTTATTGGCGTGATCAAATTCGATGTACTTGTTGGAGATGATAAGGTTGTACCCATGGAAGCAGAACTCGCTGCTGTTTCAAGTTCCGCGACTCCGGTGGGAGAAATGATATTTGAGCTTCCAGAGGTGTTAGATTTCCCAACTAGACCACTTAGATTTTTCAAATTTGGAGAATCCGTTACGCTGTTTGCCCACGATTTGGAAGGTTTGATGTATAGCTCTTCAAAAGCTTCGGTAAGATTTCGGCGAGGAATTGGAACAGGTTCAACCGTTACAGATGCGGCTTTGCTTCGGAGGCCCCGGTCGAAGTCAGGATCCGCCGATTGACTTTTACTAATGGCTCTCATTGACTCGGACGAAAAGGATCTTAGAATCTCCAATGATGGATTGTAATCTTTCTCTGGTAATATCACGTCTATAGAGGCTGTTGAAACCTGTAGACTGCTTGGTGAACTACTCCTTCGTCTTCTTCGCAATATATCGTTCAGGTTGTTATTGCAATTCAGTTCCCCAGAGACTTCACTGGCCTCTATCCTCGCAACGTCTGGTTGTTCTTTTTTCTCTTCGACGCAATTCTGTTTTTTGTTCGTTAGATTTCCAGATACATCTGCTTTGTCCCGTGGATATTTTGAGACCAATCCATACCAGGAATCATCCATTATGAAAATTATGACAGGGAAGAGTGGCGAGATTTTTCGTTGACGATTGTCGTGTATTCAATGGTTCGTATTGATTCGATGAGTGTAGAAAAGTTAAATAGAGTGTTCCACGATGCATGCGATGCGTAGCGAAAACGGATTTTTTCAGTTCCCAACAGAAAAATTATAACCAAGAGGAGTATTCGTTGTTGGTTGTCCGGTTAATATTCCGCGAGCAGAATTTAACAATTGATTTATAGTGGAGTGATGGATGGACGTCGTAAATTAAATTGTATGTTGATACAACAGAAGACAGGAATATTCCAAGTTTAAGTGAGAAAAATAAAGTTCCAAGTTTTGGTGAGATGAAGTTAACGGACTTTCGGACGGGTTGAGATGTTTCGATACTGGTACTGCAAGCTCCAGGAGCTTTGTTCCATTGCTGAAGAGAACTGCGTTCCGAGTCTGCAAATGCAACGCGCTGGAGCATCGGTTGTGCTCTATCGTGTACAGTAGATGGTTTGTATGAATCTCTAGTTAGGCATTCGGTTGAGGAGGTCTTTCTCGCCCTACCGGTAACACGAGATGATGAAGTACAGTAGTACCGAACGGTAGCAACTTTCAGAAGGAATTGATACAGAAAGGGAAACAGGCCTTACTCCCGTAGACATCGTGCAGCCTCTAGAGTCCGACAACGAAAGCATGCTTCCATAATAGAATATCTACAGTCACGTATACGTATATACATTACAAAAGCCGAATTTCAATCCTGTGATATTTCGATTCACGAATTCCAGCATCAAAAAGTGCTTCCGACGAACCGAGTGTTTGAACTTACGGATGAAATTGTCGTTTCCCCTAACGTCAAGTGATTGGTCTTTTTTTTCCTCTTCTATGTCTATTCGATGCATGTTGTGTGGTGAATTATCAAACATCGTTGCGTGTGTCGTTGCTGCTGTTGTAATCATGATAGACGTTACGCCGTTTGTGTCACCTCGTTGTTTTCGCTGAGAGATAGTTGCCAGGAGGAACCACCCAATGTACGGTAGAGCACTTGATGTTCCAAGTACTACCCATAAAACCTTTCCGGGACCCCGAAGAAAAAAGAAATAACGCGAGGGCATAGTACATAACATACAAGTGGTATCGTAGTCCAGTACGTGTGATGAAATTGACTCAATCTCGAGAGACATGAAGTAAGTACCGGTGCGTAGTATCTCGTCGCAATAAGGACAGTTATCTAACGCATCATAGGTTAGGAAACTGAACTATTTAATTTAACGATTAGATAACCGTAAACATTGACATCCTCTCTCTCCCATACAAACAACAAAAAATTTCATACCAATGCACATGATAAGAATAATGAAAAAAATTGTGCTACCGTAAGGTATTACGTACCACTATGGCAGAATCAAAAAATTGAAATGGGCAGATTGATGTTCTTGCGAGCGTTAAGAGCGTCCCTGCGTCAGCCTCGCGTCCGAGTAAGGCGGACATGGTTTTCAAATTTTGGCGACTTCCGAGTCTTCTCGTAAAGCTACGTACCGTACGGGTTACATTACTTTACTTCAAAAAATGCGTTGAAGAGAAATGACTACGTACGGTACCGTACGTACCGCCATTCAGCGGTCATAAAATTTGAAGGGAGCGGAAAGCGGAACGCATCGAAAACTTGCATTCCATGTTTGCACAGGAGTTTGCAGGGCATTTTAGAGCGACTTGGCGTTAATTTAGAGTTAGGGATAAATCTAAAGTTCAATAGGACTAAAGAGCTGCTTTGTTGAGTGAAAGATCAAAACCTCCAAGATCAAAAAAAGATGAAGAACTGATTAAGCAGGCAATACTCCTTGGAACCAATATTCAAAAAGCATACAAGGAAGAAKGAGAGGTTGATAAGCTTGAAAGGGCTACTCGTGTCCTTGAGAGAACACTACAACAAAGATCAACAAGAAGTAAAGTTCATACTACTAGTAAGAATGATGGAATTGCTAGTAGTTGTGTCCTTGAGAGAAGAGGACCAGAACACAGCTTTCAGATGAGGACCAGGCAGAATTCCTTACCCACAGAGAGAAAGAGGCAGGAAGAAGCAAAGAATAAACAACCTGTGGCAAAGGAACCACCAGATGAGAAAGAGGAGACTGGAATCAAGATCAAGAGCAAAAGAAGAATGGTATCATCAAGGCCAACTTCAGTGAACTGTGTGAAGGATCAGAATGTTCAGGCTAAGTTTGCTGTAGTGTCAAAGCATCTTAGCAAATTGCAGTATTGCAGCACATGGGAAAAGAAAATTGACCATGATGAGAAGCCCAAATCACAGCACTTCATGTTTACATATGATGAGATGGTGCGGGGGCAGAAGCCACACTGTTCTAAAAACAGCAGCATCAAAAGAGCTGAAGCTTCTTCTATTATTCTGCCCAGAAGATTTGTGAATTAAAAGATTTTGGTCAACTACTGATTGATGTAGGCAAGGCAATAGTTAGGAAGACAGGAAAAGGGTACCACTGCAATACAGATCCAGATGAATATCATGATCTGGTGTTTGGTGAAAAGAATACGAAGTTGAAATGTTAGTTGATGAAGTAAAAGTAATGATATCTGTGTTTATATTTTGTTATCAAATGTTCCTATTGCATGCAGCAGCAACAAACGTCCTAAAGGTTGGCAAACAGCAGTAGCAGCCATCGCTGACACTGCTGGTAACCTCTGTGTTCTATTGACCGTAGTGGCATTGAAAGTGACAGCATCATGTATCATCAATTTGAGAATCAGTCTCAATAGTGAACCCAACAACATGGGCAGTGATGCCCTCCAGCACTTGGCAATGAGAGTAGTGGCATTGAAAGTGACAGCATGTGTCATCAATTTGAGAATCAGTCTCAATAGTGAACCCAACAACATGGGCAGTGATGCCCTCCAGCACTTGGCAATGAGGAGAGGATGCCTTGGAAAATTACTCGCCAAACTCTTGTTATCCTCCAGCATTTGAAACAAAGAAGGAGCGGATCAAAGGCCCAATTCTATTCTTGTATTCATGTAGTGAAAACTTGAAGACTAGCCTCTCCACTCCTGAACCAAAATCTCCAGTAACCCTCATTCTTCCAAACAAATGCTTTCCATGTGCACTAGGAATACGTCTAAAGTCAAAACCATATGCTGTGGTTTTCAAGTCAACTGTAAACAATGGGTCTTGTGGCATTGGATCTGTACTGAAAATCCAAGTGCTCACTCCTTGGCCATCAAATATTTGTAAGATGCTTTCTTCATCCACACAAAGAAAAGCTACATCAGCAAATTGTGTAGGTCTCTCTCCATCTAAAAGATCCCAAAAAGACATAGCATAATAAAATGTCTTGACATTGGAGAAGGGCATGCTGATAGTCCTAGTATGAGGGTTTGTTTGGTGTTGGTAGTGTATGAAATTATGGTCCAGCTTGCCAATAAGCATTACAACTGAAAAACTCAAAACAAGCAGTTTGAAATTTTTGATTCACTTCAAAATTTGATGGAATGGCAGGTGTCCGATAGTACTGGAAAAATTTGACTTATTCAAATGCCTCCCCTGCCTTGATCCCCTGTTTCCGCGGATATAGGAATCAAATCATAATTCAATGAACCCTGAGAAAGAAAGCAAACATCAACATGAATACTAACTTGATCCCACAATTTGTTGGCACCAGAAATGGCACTATCAAAAATTATCTTAAGCAATTTCACTGGTGAACTGATTGAAAGAGATATCATTAGATTGACAAGATACACAGATTGTCCTATCCTGAAGCAAGAAACTGGCTCCAAAGGATCAACGCTGCTTCTGCTGTTTGACATGGTTCTGAAGGATCTGCTACTAACAATGCAGAAGGAGATAAAGAAAGAAATGCATCCTCTCAGCCAGTTGAAGAGGGCACTAACAATTTGGATAACAGCTTGGTCAATCTCTTGGAAGACAGTGGTAGTGAAGGTACCATTGATGATGAGAGTTCTGTTCATGACTTAGCGCAAAATGCTCAGCAGTGTCTTGATGTTTCTGTTGCAATCGACAGTGACATTGAGTACAAGCCAGAGTTATCCCAGCAAGTCAGTTATTGAAAGTATTAACAGCACAGATCACAATTCTTAAAGCAGTGTTAGTTTCAAACGCCTTCTTAGAGTCCTTCCTCTTTACATTGAGTACTCTTATGGATCTGGGACAAGGTACATTCTGTGTCACTCTGAGGTGCACAGAGCATAAATGAGAGTGACACCATCCTTCATTTTTGATGGAGTAGCGCACCTAAAATAAAGACGGCAGATGTTAAATATGATGAAAATGAGGAGTGACGCAAAAAAGGTACATATAAATGCATAAGATTAGTACATGCCTTGTAGTACAGTACACACTTTTTTCATTAGGAACAAAATACTTTTTTCTTCTCTGTTGAAATCAAGTATCATTCTCCAAATCTTTTTCTTAATGTGAGAGCATATCACATGGTCATGAAGATGCAACAATCTGGCAAATAGTTCTTGTCATGTTTTGGAGGACTGTCCAAGGTTTTCATGTAGAGCAGAGTCACCTGTAGAGGGTGAGGCATGGCCACTGCCTTATTGCAGAAGGTATCATTTTCTGTTGCAGAAGGGTTTGTTTGCTGTTCCAGAAGGCCTCTTTGTGGCAACATTACCATGATGAAGCAAATATATATTATTAATGTATTATTGAAAACTCTTTGCTTGATATTAGTAAATGCATCAGCCTAGCATTAACACCTCTTGCAATGTTTTGTTTCTCTCTGTTCAAGAAGAAAAGAAGAATTTTCTTTAATATCTTGTCCCCTCCAAAGAAGGAACTACACAAAACTCTGCTCCAGACATACTCATAAAAGGCAAGAAATCCATTGAAACTACCGATCCTAATATGGATGAACAATTATAAGAATCTTGAGGAGAATTGGATTCTGAACTACCTGGTGAGGAGAAACCAGATTCCACTCTAAATTCATTGTTGTTGTGCTTGCTTTATTGCTTTCTCATTGGCCCAACATAATATATATTTTAAAGCAGCTTGGGAAAGGCTGGACAAAGACAGTATCATAAAAAGAAGTATATTTGATTCTTACAACAAGAATTTCAAGGGAAACTTGCAGACTGTGTCTGATTGATAGATGATGACAAAGAAAGACAACATTTTTCCATTACAAATGAGATGGTTGCAGAACTCATCTCTTCAGTTGAAGAATGTAGCAATTTCATTTGCTCAAAGAGGAATAGATTTTGCCCTCTTGAATCATTCCTTTCAAAACAGAATTTGAGTTCTGGACCAGGGTTGTTAGTACGAATCCTTTTATTCCAGCACAAAAGAGATCATCTGGAGACGCAAAAATATCAATGCAACCTAATTGTTTTTCTTCATACTATTATTCAGAGATTCTGTGGGAATTCTGCTGTTGCATGTGTTGCACTCAGCAGAAAGAAGGGATCAAAGAATGAGGATATGCAGTGGCTCTGGTTGCTTGCCAATGAGATGGTTTGGACTATCCTTCCACCAATTACAAGGCAAGGAAGAAAAAGTAGAAAATCATCTCCAGCATTAAAAGTAGTGCAACAGCTCCAACAGCTCAAGTTTCTGATGACTTATCAACTTCTGTACAAGAATCTTTGTCTCCTGGTAGTAGTGTACCTGTATCCTCAGTATGCAGTCTTGTGCTGTCGCGCTCGACCGCACATAATTTTCTCCTTAAGGAAGGTTTTCCAGAGTACAGATCAGAATACATACGGATTACACCAAGTAATCTAACTGAGGACAAGGTCGAAGAGCGAGGCTGAAGTTAGATTACTTGAGGACCAGCGCCCAGCAGCTCGCCGATTATTTACGACATAATTGACCAGTTGGTTGGATTTTTAGCATGTACTACTCACGCGCGCAAGAGTACTTAGGTGATACTGAAATCGCATGCTAAGAAACATGGGGCTGAATATAATTTTAGAATACAGTAATCAAAAATTGCAGGTTTGTACTCCAATGAGGTGCGAGAAATAGGAACAAAAATAACTAGTGTTTCTTAGTGTGTGATTTTAGTATCACATAAGTACTCTTGCGCGCGTGATTACATGCTAAAATCCAGCATCTGGTCGATTATTACTAGTACTTCCTCCGTCCCCAAATAGAGGTACCTATGACCCTTTTTTGTTGTCCCTAAAGAGTGTCCTCGAGTTTAATTAACACTCATGAATAGTTTTATTTAACCCCAAATTGAATATGATTGAATATGACTGTGTAGAACGCGTAGAATCAGTACCATAAGGTGGAAATGAGCATGCGCGTGGTTAAGAATTATTTTCACGCATAAAATTACACATACTATTAACACAGCAAATGAAATTTTGACAACGGTACGGTGCACCTCTTTCAAACAAGAAATGACCGCACAGGAACCTTCTCAATAAGTAAGATAAGAATACTGTGATAAAGCTCTCACTCCTGGCTTTCTAGAGCTGTTGGTGGTGTCTTTAAATGACCGGCAGAACCCTTTCAACCGGTAAAATGAAAATCATATGCTAAAATTGGGTCTCTGTAAGTAGTTATAGCAAGTACGTCAGACACATTGACTATATTTAATCTACATGATTGAATAAAAGTATAATAGATCTGTTGAGTGCAAAAAGAAGCATTCCAATTGCCCAAATATTGACCTTATTTCGGTAGTAAAGGTGCAAAAGGGACATTTAATTGGGGACAGAGTAATAATTTTTGGTGTTTGAATAGATCTGAGTAGAATGCCTTTTTGCTTTTTGCCCTGTAGGACGTGGTAGGGTTCATACGGTTAACGCATTTTACTTCGATTCAACTCGTACTAGCAAACGTGGAAGAAAACATGAACAAGAGTACAAACAAGCAATAATCGTTATGTTAGGGGCTCTCTAGGCGAAGCGACAAGTTCCAACTCGTACGCACTGCTCATAGAACATGACTGTGTCAGCTGTAAATTGGTTCAAAAGAGTGCTCGGCTTTGGGTACGATAATCATCCCTCAAAGCATGCAATGTGCCAATATTCTCGCTGTTCTCGTAGTCTGGCTAATTTTTCCATATTTTACTTGCAGTTCCCCTTCGTCTCTGCCTTTGAAATCAATGTTTCGACCAGCTGATTGAATTTTTCTTTTTTGCTTCAATTCTTCTCAGTCCATACTTTCGGAGGAGAAGCAATGGATTAGAAGGCATGATTGTCGCATCTTTTCTCGGTGTAACAAGCGGTATTTACATTTGGAAACCTATACTGGAAGAAATGGAGATAAATCGAGCACGTCGAGAACTCGAAGAGCGCAGTGCATCAAAGGAGAGAACCTAAATTCGAGAAACGGATTGTAACCTTGAAGCTATTTACTCAAATCTTTGATTGATCACGCCATTACGTATTGCTTAGATTCCACCTCGAAGATTTACTAAAAATTAGTCAAGTTAAGGTAATAGCTCGGCGTATTCTAATACAGAGCACTACCGCCCATGTTGCTTAGGGAATAATTCTTCAGTTCGCGTTGCATTCGATCCATGTCGGCCAAAGCCTCCCAGACTTCCCTAGGTACCGATCCTTTGTTCTCCTTAGATTCTAGATCAAGGAGAAATTGCTGAACAGTCCATATCTTTTGTTGTAATATTTTCGACCACATTTCGTGCTGGTGCTGCTTAGGGGTGATGGGAATAGATGGCGTTGTGCCCACTGCAGGAGTAGTTTGTAACGAGTCGTTGTTTCGATTCGTGAAGTCTCCATAGCTTCTCTGAGTGCCAGGAGACTGATCGTGTCCTCCATTGTTCGATATCGATGCTTTGCTGCTTGGATGAGCAACCGAAACAACGGCCTGAAGAGGGTCAAAAGGAAGATTATTGTCTCTTCGCGAGGCAGCTTCTTTCCATTCGACAGTGGTGGTGATGATTTTTTTTCGAAGTGATTCACTTTTTTGGTTCAAAGACTGCCGCATATTGTGAAACGAAAACAGCGAGTCCCCCCCCGAAGACGGAGATCGCTGTTGCTGTGCTGGTCGTAAGTGAGCGTGAGCATTTTGGTGGTTACGAGGTGCCACTGATTCCAAATTCTGCTGCTGCTGCTGCTGCTGCTGCTTCTGGTGTCTCTGTCCTGTAAACGATCTCGTCGATGGTAATTGGATTGGCCGACCATTTTCTCTCTGTTCCATCAATTTTTCAAGAATATCCGTCAACGGAGTAATATCCGCAAGTGGAGGCACATTCATCAGCAGATCTAGTGTATTGTTGTCTGGAATCAAAAGGCCATCGCTCATCAATAAAATCCGACCAGCCGACGCAATTTCCAACGCTTGCATGAGATTGTTGTAACTGAAAAGAACATCCCAAAGCTTGAAGACATTTTCATACCCTACTACTTCCCTCGAAAACATTAAACGAACCCATCGTGTGCAGTAAATTGGCGGAGGGGGAATATTTGGATTATTTGTCAAATGATGATAAAGTGTAGGATTGTTTTGAAGAATCTTGCCAAGTATTGCTATT
Organism: Pseudo-nitzschia multistriata; assembly: GCA_900660405.1. NCBI lineage: Eukaryota > Bacillariophyta > Bacillariophyceae > Bacillariales > Bacillariaceae > Pseudo-nitzschia > Pseudo-nitzschia multistriata. The sequence goes on from CAACVS010000122.1 coordinate 52,782, forward strand.
GACATCTGCTGAAGCGATTTACCACCAGAAGCATCGTATGCTGTCCTTAATTGCTCCAAAGTTCGTTCTAGAAGGACAAAACAAATCGGTAGAATGGGATTGAACAGGGGATGATCCGGATATTCTTTGTGCTCTAATTCTAAAACATAAAGAAGATAGGAAGCAATCTCGTGCATTCCCTGTCGATATCCCATTACGGGATTTTCTTGCGCTAAATATAAAAAAGGATGAAACAGAATATGAGGGGTTGAACAATGTTATTGGTAGCTCACAATATCCAAGATTTTGTTGCGCTCCACATTCAAAATGAATGATGCAGGATTGTCGCATGCACCTACCATACATGTATAGGATTTCCCGTAACGATGTTATTCTTGCATCTAACTCCGGTGTTCTGGATTGTKGTGACAAATTTCCGACGATCGGCTGTTTCGGTTCAGCTGGATGCGGCAATCGTTTCAAATCTTTCTCGATGATTATCAGCTATGGAGTGAGGGATAGAAACAAATACCAAACAATTAAAACAAGGCGTCAAAGGAGACCATGATTGGGAAATGATTGAGACACAGCCATTATAGTCTTCATCAACATAAAAATGAAAAGTTACACTAAAATTCCAGTTCAATCAACCAAACGTAAAACAGGGAAGGCAAAGATTTGCGCCATGTGGATGTAAAATGACCTTTGCCACAACAAGTATCAAGAACTTTCGGACATTCACTCACCGACGCTTGATCTACTTCATCGCTCTCGCTTTCGATGACACGAGCATCTGTGCTCAATCCTCTTTTCCTCCTTGCTCGTTCCTTGCGATATTTCAAATACAATTCAGCCTTTCTTGTTTTCTGTGCTTCTTGTTCCATTACCATTGCTGTCAATGGGTCGATTTCGATGGGCGTTGTGCGAGTATTATCGTTATCGACTGCATTAATGTCCGAAGAGTTGTTTGATTCGCCCTGCACCCTGTCGGCCTCGTCTATCGTTTCTTCGATGTGCTTTGCTACGAGGAGTTTGAATCGTTCCTCTTGTTCAGCGATAATTTCTTTGTTGTGTTCGAGTAAGGATTGCAATGTGCAACGACTTTCTTTATCACTATTCGGAATGGCAAGGGTTGKGTCTTTAAGAAGACCGAGTTGTATGCGCCATCGAACTGATCGAGGTAAATATGCTAAATGAGCTCCATTTGTTCGAACGCCTTGCTGCTCTTCCTCTGAGACAGTGGGTACTATCATTCCAACCTGAGACGGCTGACCATAAGAGCCGACATCTGTACTCGCAGTATGCTCACTATTCGTTACACTACTTGTGGAATCCATTTGTCACTACCACAAGTAGATGGTTTCTCTTTTGGGATCGACGAGTTGCGAAGGAACAGGTGCAATGACTCGAAGATTCTTACGACTACTTGAAAGAAAGCAACAGCAACCGAGGTTGTCCCCAAGTTAAGAATTACAGTAAATAATACTACGCGTAAAATAACAATTGGTTGCGGCCGCCGCCGTTTTTTTTAAGGATGGCTGTGGCCAAAAAAACTTACTACGGTGCAAAAACTAGGTTATTGCTCGAATGACTTGTTGTCACAATAATGACTGAATGTTTAAGTTAAAAATGAATAATCTATTTTTGGTCAAGGTACTACTTTATTTGCAAAAAATGGTATACCAGGGTTTGTACAAATCCAAACTAAAAACAAGTTTCTTTTGTTTCCTCGGTAAGTCCAGGGCTGTAAGAATTCTTCAAAGTTACTGGCTACCACGCACTAAAGTTAGTGAAGTGCAGTGCAGTGCACCGTAGCCAATTGAAATTACATTACTGCGTGTAAAATAACAATGGAAACTACGTTCATTGAGGCATAGGGAACATTGATTTAACATTCTGTGAAGAAATGAGTACTGTGTTTTTTGCTTCAACTTAACGTCCTGAATGCTTTGCTTAACAGTCTGAATATTAGCAGAGGAGGCATCCTCTTCTTCCTCTTTTTTAGATCCCTTCTTCCTTTTTAGGCATGTGCAAGACTGAATGAAGAATGTGGATAATACTAGGATCTACGTAGGCCTACGTGAAAAATTTAACATTCCGTAGTTAAATCAAACATTTGGAATGTTAAATTAACGTTCCCAATGCCTCAATTAATGTAGTTTCAATTGTTATTTTATGTGTAGTAATTGAGGCATTKGGAATGTTAATTTAACATTCCAAATGTTAGCAGCGTAGGCTGTGTAGAAATGAGTACTGTGTTTTTTGCTTCAATTTAATGTCCTGAATGCTTCGCTCCACAGTCTGAATATTAGCAGGAAAGGATGTCCTTCTTCCTCATTTTTAAAGTACTTGCAAGACCCAAATTAAAAAATCTTAAAAATATATTTACCTCATGAACTAGAAGAGGCACTATATGGCCAGAACCAGAGCCTCTCCGGACTAGGGAGAAAAATGCTCCTACTAGTACTACTACTAGTACTAGTACTACTAGCTGCACTGAGGGGCGGCACCTCCCTCCAAGGAGGTTTTGTGGAGGCGCAACCAAGATTTATGCACATAGACAGGGCAATGAAGGCCTAAGGTTGGATTCAGAGGACATAAAAGCAATTGGGTCACAGTTTGGATGGGTGAGAACCATGCCATTTTCATTTCAAAGGGCACTGCCAAGCCCAAAGGCAAGCTTCCACATGCAGTGATAAAGGAAATGTGTGCCAAGCACACTGCCAAGCCAATAAAGGCAAGTCACACCCCAGTGGGCAAGGACAGATGTAGTGGAGTAGTCAAAAATCAAAAATTAAAAAAGCCAAAAAGAAAAGTGACACGCATCTTTTAAATCACAGCTGAGCCCTCCCCCGAGGAGCAGCTGTTTGTGGAGCATCTTCTTGAAGAAGAAACTGGGGATAAACCAACAAATCTAGTAATACTGTGGGCTGGGGTTGTTGTTGTTGCTGTCCAACACAAATGACAGAAACAACAACAATCGTGACCGGAAGCACTGGTGGGGCTTTCAGTCATTGAGAACTGGGGATGGATCCAGCTGAGCCAAACTGCAGCTGGTGGAGGATAATACTGGGAATGATACTGGTCTAGTAGGAAGTATTGGCTGGGGTTGTTGTTCTTGCTTTCTGGCACAAATGCTGGAACCAGCAACAACAACGACATGACCAGAATCTTTTTCCACTCTGTAAATACTGGTACTGCATGGAGATGCTGGGGAATCTTTTAACTGAGTATGGTGTAGCATATACTCCAGGTATTGTTCCTCAAAGGATAGGTCTTGGTTTGATACTTGGGGCTGGGGTTGTTGTTAGTGCTTTCCAGCATGAATGCCAGAAACAACAGCAACAACAACATGAACGGAAAACTCTTCCAGTCAGTAAATTAAACTGGAACTGCATGGAGATGCTGGGGAATCTGTTTGAAACTGAGTAGGGTGTAGCACACACTCCAGGCATTGTTCATCAAAGGATAGATCTTGGTTGAATACTAGGGACTAGGGTTGGTGTTATTGCTTTCCCACATGAATGTTAGAAACAACAACAAGCATGACTGAAAAAAACTGCTGGGGCGTCTGGTCCTTGAGAACTGGGAATGGATCCAGCTGAGGCAAACTGCACACAGCTGGTGGAGGACAATACTGGGAATGATACTGGGCTAGGCAGTAGTATTGGATGGGGTTGTTGCTGTTACTTTCTGACACAAAAGCTGGAAACAACATCAACAACAATGTCACCAGAATCTTCTTCTGGTCCGTAAATTACTGGAACTGTATGGAAATGCTGGGGAATCTTCTTTAAAACTGAGTATGGTGTAGCATATACTCCAGACGTTGTTCTTCAAAGAAGGTCTTGATTGAATACTAGGGGCTTGGGTTCTTGTTGCTGCTTTTGGGCACAAATACCGGAAACAGCATCATCATCAACAACAACAATGTGACCAGAATTGGCTTCTGGTTTGTAAGGAATATTGTCAGAACTGCATGGAGATGCTGGGGAATCTTCTTTAAAACTGAGTATGGTGTAGCATATACTCCAGGCATTGTTCTTGAAAGGAGGTCTTGGTGGAATACTGGGGGCAGGGGTTGTTGTTATTGCCTTCTGGCACAAATGCCAGAAACAACATCATCATCATCATCATCATCATCATCATCATCATCATCATCATCATCATCATCATCATCATCATCATCATCATCATCATCATCATCATCATCAATAACAACAACAACAACAACAACAACAACAACAACAACAACAACAACAACAACAACAACAACAACAACAACAATGTGACCAGAAGCTTTGACCAGTCCGTAAAATACTGGAATGGCATGGAGCTAGGGAATCTTCTTTTAAACTGAGTATGGTGTAGTATATAGTCCAGGTGTTGTCCTTCCAAGGAGGTCTTATTTGAATACTGGGGGCTGGGGTTGTTGCTATCGCTTTTGGGCAGAAATATCGGAAACAACCAAAACTTGACCGGAAAACACTGGTTCTGGTCTGTAAATAAAATGGGAATACTGCAGGAACTGCATGGAGATGCTGGGGAATCTTCTTTAGAGTATGTATGTAGCATATACTCCAGGCGATGTCCTTCAATAGGTCTTGGTTGACTACTGCTGGGGCTGGGGTTGTTACTGTTGCTTTCCGTCACAAATGTCAGAAACAACAACAACTTCAATACTGTAAGATACGGTACTTCCAGAGGAACGGGGTATGGATCCAGCTGAGGCAAACTGCTGTTGGATACTCATATAGAATAGTCTTTAGTAGATGGCTTCTTGCTATTTAAAAGGGCTTGAATGGAGCCAGGGAGGTGGGTTTTCCCCTTCTGAAGGGGATATCACCATGGTTGGATGCCGGAAGGTGCTTGTCAGGTATGTATGTACATAGGACTCAGTAGGAAATATAGGTGATAATTTTCAGAACCAAAGCGTAATTTTGTGCGTTTGAAAAAATTGGTTTTGAACATTATAACTAAAGTCTTCTTACACAATGTATCTACTATTACTATTACTAGTAGGGGCGCTAGATTGAACATAGTAAAGAGTGTAAGACATAACATTCAGAGTGCTACACTTAAGTTCTACTAGTAGAAGTTGGAGTACTAAATGTTGGTAAAACAGTACTACTGCTAGACGGGCATTCCTGTGAGGAATGCAGCACAGTGTTGGTGCAGGTACTAGTACTAGTACTAGTAGCTACTAGTACTACTAGTAGTAGGTTTAGGTCACACTGGAGTTTAGTAGTGCTACTACAGTACTAGTAGGAGTACAACCACTACAAGGCAGACATACTAGTACTACTAGTAGTACATTGTGTTGCTAGTACTAATGCTATCCCCACTCTTCTAGAATGCAATGGTATATTCTGATTTCAGAATATCAATTCTAACACTCTGGATCCACCCTAAAAGAGAGTTCAATTGTAGATAAAAATTGTAAAATGTACTAGTACTAGTAAAACTACTGGTGGTATTAACAGTAGTATTAAAATATCCATATCAATTCTCTAATGGGAAGCTGCTGTGATAAAAATATTTGATGCAATCAATTTGTTGTCTGAAATCATAAAATAGATTGTGACATCCATTCATTCAATGGACCACAACTAATTCTTTTAGTCAGCAAGAAATCCTCCTTGAATTCAACAACAACTGGACCACTGCTCCTCTCATCTAGTAGTAGGTAAGAAATCATCCAGGACAACTAGTATGCAGAATTTGGAATTGGGAAAATGCGTAGTGGCTTCACCTAGTAGAGATAGTTTTGAGCATTTGTACCAAAGTACTTCTTGCAAGGAGTACAGTACAGTGCCGGAGGCCAGTCATGATGAGGAGTCACCAGGACTGTAGGGGTCTGTAATACAACAGTAGGATTTGAAGAATGGTGTGTTGCAACCATCCATAATGACTTTCTTTATCCTTGCTGACCCTTGAACAATACCATTGCATAATCATTATTCCCTACTAGTGAGGATATGAAAACGTTCATATCTGATACACCTACCTTCTTGCTCTCATATTACCTCAGAGTAAAAAACATCTCTCACATCTGCCTCCAACACACTGTCTAACACCCAGTAATTTTCAACCTCACCTCATAGTAAACATCCATTGGGGAGTGTTGGACAAGATGGGCTGGTCTTTAACGCCTACTCTAAGAAGAAGCAACAACACAAACTGGTGCCTACTTTGCCAGAGACTCCTCTAGCCTCTCCTTATCTTTCTCAAAGGGTGCATGTTGGGGATGGGACATGTACCTAAGGAGCTCTAGATGCATGATTCGTTGGTACTCTGAGGATTAGTAGACACCACAGCTTGCTCTGTTTGTGCCTGTTGCTGCATGATCATCAAAGGGTCCTCTTCTGTAGTATCAATATTACCAGCAGCAGAGGCTGCCACAGAATCATTGCTGTTGCTAGTGGCTTCACCACAAAGATCATACATGGCTTCTTAGACGTTGAAGTGTGCATTGAAGACATGGGAATTTGGATGTCTAGCTCAGTTGAACAACACATGGAGCTAGTTCTTGACAGCATCCTCCAGTGCCTAGCTGGAAGGCATGAAATGCAACCCATTGAAGTGTGAATGGACAGTCAAAGAGTCAGAATTCTTAGGCTACTGGATCACTCCCAAAGGTGTCAAACCCTGGCAGAAGAAAGTTGATGGCATCCTAAAGATGGGAGTCACCACTTATCAAGAACAGATTAGATACCCTGGTGAATTTCAAGGAGTTGACTGCTCCTATTGATACAGATGACATCTTCTTCTTGGAACAGGATATATATGACGAATGCCTTCCCAACACCCTACAAACTGTACACTATCATATCATTGATACATACCTACACACAGTGCATGAGGCGGCATGAGAGTACCAAACATTGATAAAACTACATGAAACATTATTATATCAAAGATATACTAGGATGTCAAGAGAACAGAATCAGAACAAGAACTAATAATCCAAATGTCTCCTTCAACAGCACAAGACATTATGTGAATGGTGTGTTGACACTTTGGATACTGAATGATATTGACAATTCTCTTTCAATGCACTTTAAAATCAATTCTGCATGTATTTTGTGGAGTACTCCTACTCCCATGTACTGAGCTGAATTATTATTTGAAGTATTGTTTTTGTCTGGGCCCTCCGGAACCAACGCGCCCGTCCCCCCTTTTTTAAACATGGGTTCCTGGGTTCCTGCTGGGTTAACCCATGAATAACCCATGAAATAATTCTCAACATAACCCACAAATAACCCACAAATCTGCTGGGCCTAGTAGTAGTATTTTCAAAAATTAAAAACAGTGATTAATCATTAACGTTAATGACTAAAATACTTAACATACTTAGTTTTCAATCAACCCAGATGACTGTAAGAAATTAGAGGGTTATTCCATGGGTTATTTTCCAAATAAAATAACCCACAATTTTAAAACATCATGGGCATGCTGGGTTATTCTTCACCAAAAATAACCCATGTTTTTCTAGGGAAGGAATTCAAAAAGAGGGATGCACACGTGGGTACCGTAGCCAGTACTACTGATTGGATAGTACGGTACGATACCGTACGAGTACAGACGCCAGCATCGCTAACTTTTTGTCCTTTTCATCCTTTACACTTACTAGCGCCACCTGGAAGCAAAGATTTTTTGGTTCGTGGTAAGTACTCTTGTACTGGCACGTACCGTAGTAAGCGTACCCGTATTATTATTAATTAAACCTTCACGCAATCACATTCGTACAGGTATGTACGTCTACTCGTACCTTGTACAGGTACCAGTAGTAGCGAACACAAAAAGTGGGAAGAAAATCAACAGCCATCATACGAGTACACCTGCTCGTATCCCATCACCACACTGTGGTACACGGTTGATCGCACCTGTATGCGTTTTTTGCCTATTACAAGAACTACGGTACTATTGTGTCATCGTTCGCAAGAACAAAAAATCCCCGTTTCCACGAGATCACCACAAAGAACTCAACAGAACAATCCAGTGAGACGAAAAAAGAGAGTGGTGAGTTGTCGTTGTCGTTGTCATTGCAGGCGATTTTAAAATGGCAAGTTTTCCAAGACATGACTGACGGTACACACCTTTTCTAATGATCATTATTTTGATGATTTTTGTTTGGCAGTACTGTATCCTTTGATTGCTAGAACTATCTTTTCACCCTCGAGAAACAGGATGAAGGTCTTCATAGCATTACTCCTTTTCTGCGCAACAGTAACGTCAGCGTCATCTGATGATGATTCCAAGGATTCTAATGGTCCTCCTTTTTTTCTGATTGATAGTACCGACCAGCTCTGTCTGGCCGGCGAAGAATTCAAGAGATGCTCGATCGACACTCTGTTCTTTGTCGTCGGGTCTCCTGGTAAGTATTTTAGTACAGAAACACGGATGCCATGACCATACCAGATKGTGATTTCCGGGATTTTTTGCTAATAGGGTTCTCACCGGATTGGACATTGTCGGTCAATAACGAAACAAACTAAACCAGGCAACTATCAAATTCGAAAACGGTTGGCTGACGGAGAAGAAGACGAGGAGGAGGATGGAACGTGCCTCGCCTTGAAGTCGTGCAAAGAGGTTGATGCGGGAAAAAAGATGGAAGCAAAACTCGCTAAATGTTCTCATTGCGGGGCCAAACGATGGAATATTGTTGGAGATAGCAGTACCGGCTACGTGCTGACTGAAGGAGACGGAAAAACTTGTCTTCTGAGAGAACCCGGAACAGATAAAGCTATGACCGCACCTTGCGATTCTACCGACTCTCCTTATGTCCCTCTCCAGCTTCAATTTGCATCGGCGTCGGACATAAAGACAATGAGTTCGGACGGTGCACGACTAATCGGAGCTGCCAGTGATGGCGACAAAAAGGCAATCGAAGATTTACTTAAAGACGGGACTGATGTGAATGTTCGCGATTGGGATGAATTGACAGCGCTCATTCCAGCTGCATCATCTGGACATCTAGATATTTGCAAACTGTTAGTAAAAGAAGGGATCGATGTCAACGCCAAAGACAAAGATGGCATCACGGCTCTCATGGAAGCCAGGTGAGTAAAGATTTGCTGACGAAACGGAGTTTCATCAATTTCAAGGAAATAACCTTTTCCTAACGAAAGTTGTGCCGTCTCTATTCTATCCATTTTTAGCATCATGGGGCACGAAAAGATCGTAGAATTCCTTATTGAAAATGGAGCCGACGTCAACGCACTTGCCTCATCTGATGTGTCCGCCATGTGGTTAGCAGCTAGTGAAGGTCGAGTAGGAGTGATGAAGCTTTTAATGGAAAACAACGCCGAGCCATCGAACACACGTGTTGATGGAATTTCGGCGCTTATGACTGCTGCAGTGAGTATGAAACGATGAATTCATTCAATATTTATGTATCCCATTGATGCATGGATTTTCATCATTCTCTTCGGTAAACTTTTGTCGGAAGTGAAGTTCAACCTTTGATTTCTCATTTTCTATTCTTGTTCAATAATTTTTTGAAGGTGGGTGGACATTCTGGAGCTGTCGAAATTTTGCTTGAAAATGGAGCCGATCATACAATGACTGACAAAGATGGTCTCATCCCTCTCATGAGTGCAGCAGAAAACGGAACAGTCGCCACCTTGAAGGCCATATTGGATCATGTAGATGACCCTGATTACATCAATCTAATTTCAAATACAGGATTTTCTTCTCTAATTATTGCCGCGGCACACGGTCATGTTGATGCCGTCGAATTTCTCCTCGACAACGGAGCAAAAGCAGACATCGTACACGACAACAAGGTCACAGCACTAATGTACGCAGCTGCAGCTGGTCACCTCGATGTTATGAAAATGTTGATTGGAAAAGGTCAAGCTGATCTTGAATTCAAACATACGAATGGTGGAACAGCGTTGCTTGAAGCGAGCACAGCTGGCATGTATGATGCAATTGTTCTACTTGTTGAAAGTGGTTCGAGTGTCGATTTCATGGATGATGACGGAGTCAATCCTCTCATGGCGATTGCTGCACAGGGAAATGCTAAGTCACAAAAGTTCATCATTGACGAACTTGAGAAGACCAAATCTGATACTGCGTTGAAAGATTACATCAACTTATTCGCGCATTCGGGTGGTTCAGCCTTCATGTTCGCGGCTGCAGGAGGGCATGTAGAGTGTGCGAAACAACTGATGGATCTGGGTGCAGAAATCAATGCAGTAGCACGTAACAAAGACGGATATCTCGAAAAACTCCAGAAAATGATCGAGGAAGGACAGGTGAAAGAGGAGGACCCTCATGTTGATGGGGTGACTGCCCTTCATGTGGCCAGCGAAGGTGCGATAGTAGTCCATGTTGTGCGCGATCTTCAACCGTTTTGGTTTTTGTCTTGTTATCTCACGCTTTTTTTCACTTATCGTTTGTTTCTGCAGGAGGTCATCTCGAAATGGTCAATGTACTATTAGATGCAGGTGTAGAGACATCTTTGGTTCATTTAGATGATGACAACAGATCGCCTCTTGTATTGGCTGTCTCTGGCAATCATGCAGGGGTTGCGAAGGCGCTCGTGCAGGCAGGAGCCGACCCCAATACTCCATACGTCGACGGGGATGGAGAAAATCACAATCTACTTTTCGATGCGATTATGGTTGAGAATGTTGAATTTGCTACTCTTCTCATCGAAAAAGGTGCTGATATCTACCATAGCGACGAGAAAAAAGTGAGCACGTTGCTTCAAGCGAGTCATCGCGGACTCACAAAAGTTGTCAAAGCACTCTTGGAAAAGCATGCTGCAAATGGATCGAAGGGAGAGTACGTGGATGCTGCAAGTGAGGATGGAATAACTCCTTTAACTGCCGCCAGTTCCGAAGGTCATACTGAATGTGTCAAGCTTCTCGTTGAAGCGAAAGCCAATGTCAATGCAAAGGACAAAGACAACACAACGTCGTTAATGGCAGCTTCTGCACGGGGGCATCTCGATGTCGTGTCCATAATTTTGGCTGCGGGAGCGAATGTAAACGAACAAAATGTTGATGGCCACACTGCTCTGATGTTTGCCTATAACGGCAAAAATCAGGTCGAGACTTTGTGGGAACGATATAACCAATTCCTAGAAGAAGCCAAAAGCAATGGTGAGTCAAAAGAAGACGTTGATGATAATGAAACTGGACCCATTATCCAAGAGTCATTGAAGAACCATACTGATCTGGTGGATCTCCTCATCAAGAGTGGAGCCGACGAATCAATCAAAGATAAGGGAGGCCATGTTGCATCAGATTTTGACTTCCACCCTGATACAGATGCTGAGATTCTTGCAAAAGAAGCCAGAACTGAGAAAGTTAAGGATGAAAGCAAGAATGAACTTTAACATCCATTAAGCACTCTCAAGTATTTAGATTGACTATAATGAGAAAAGAATGACCATTACATCTTTAGGTCTGACACTTCGGGTTGAAAAAAACTTGATATTATATTTAGTAACCTCCTGAACTAGAAGAGGCGCTAGGTGGGCCAGAACCAAAACTTGTGGGAAAAGAATGCTTCTAGTCGTCCAGAGGCGGCACCTCCCTCCTAGGAGATGCGATTGAGGTATGGCCGGGAAAGGTCTGACACTGAGGGTATTCTTCACATTCACCATTTTTGCAACTTTGTTCCTCCCCATAATTCTTCACTGTAGTATAATGTGTTAAAATATTTGTAGAGCTTGTCGTCTTTTAGTCCATATCAAATAGGCGGCAAGCAAATGTATGGTTTAGAACACTTTCTTGGGCGTCTTTTTCTACAACAAGATTTTGCTCCCATTATCTTTCTATTAATTTTTTTTCAGCAACAGCAATTTTCTTGTTGTCATGACAAGTGATACAGTAAGAGGGAGGAGGAGGTTGAGTTGAACGGTATTACTTGTTGTGTTGCTAATATTCAGTGAAATTGAAATGAAAAAAAATCTTGAAGTAGATTTTTTCCGATTTTTTTGAGTTTTATTTGACCCATTGCGCGCCCTGTGTACGTGTGTTGCAGCACAAGTACGTATGAGTAACGTAGTTGTGAATCACTTTAGTTTACAAGGCATGATCCTGAAAGTACTGAGCGTACAGTACTACCTCGCACGTACTTTTTCAATTCTACTGCCATCGAGAAATGAACATCGAACCGATGAACGAACTGTTTGCGACCGAAGTTCAAATGATTACACGGATTGATAATGGCATTGACCGAAGAAGTAGCCTTTCTCACCGAAGCGGAAGCGAATCTCAAAGCTGCCGAAGATGCAAAGGTACCTTTGTTCAAGTTTATTCTTACGGGTGGCCCATGCGGTGGGAAGACAACAGCAATCGCTAGGCTCTCATACTTTCTGAAAGAGCGTGGCTTCGAGGTCATCGCTTGTGCTGAGGTCTATACTATATTAGCTAGCAATGGGATGTCTTTCGATTTCTATTCAACTGAAGGGATGGATACCGTTATTCAAAACGCAGTTTTGGACATCCAACTGAGTCTCGAAGATAGTCTTGAACGTGTGTTGAAGGCAAGTACCGCAAAATGGAGATGGCAATATAATTTAAGCCCATGCGTCCTTGACGAGTCCCCACTTATTTTCTAATCTTCGGATCACTTGTTTTCTGTGCAAATCACAGGCCAGGGGAAAGCCTGCAGTACTATTATGCGATCGAGGCCCCATGGATGGTAAAGCTTATTTATCGGACGAAAAATGGAAAAAGATTTTGGATGAAAGAGGTGTTACCGAAGCGGACCTGAGAGATACACGGTAAGTTCAATTGGGATAGCTCTAGCAACTTGACATTGATTGTAGTTGCACCCTGCTCACATTACTTCTTGTTTAGGTACAATGCTGTCTTTCACATGGTGACGGCAGCAGACGGGGCATCATCATTCTACACATTAGAGAACAACCAAGATCGTTCTGAAACACCCGAACAAGCACTTGACCTTGACAGACGCAGCCAGAAATGTTGGCTAGGTCATCCACACATGTAAATATTCCTCAAATGTAGTTTTTTATTTTTTGTTGCATCCTTTTTGAACTTCGCCGAAACTGATCATTCAGAAGCTCACATGCAATTCCAAATTTGAATACACCTTTTTTACCAATAGGTATGTCCTTGATAATTCTACTGACTTTGAATCAAAACTCCAGCGCCTCGTAAACATCGTTTGCCAACTTGTTGGCTTACCTACCAATTTATCGAGGCGATCCACGAAATACCTTCTTCAAAAACGGCCAAATGGAACTTCTTTTCCAAAAGACGTCGACTTCCATCGTTTTGAAGTAGAAAAAGTAAGCACCATCGCGTCCCTCAAGAGCAAAGACAGAGCTTACTATGTATATACTCACATGGAGAACTCACACTAAACTTTCCTTCATAATTACTTTTACGCGAGGTGTATCTCGTGGTCCAAAATGCTGCCGATAGTGGAGCCTATAGTTTTATTAGGAAGAGAACGACAATCGGCGAAGGCGGGAAAAAACAGGGCAGCGTGTATCAATTGACAGATGTCGCAAAGAAGGACGGGCAAGTGTTTGAAACGAAGAGAATTATTTCAGCGAGGGAATACAATGCGTCTTACAAATCTCGTGATCCGTCTCGCCACATCGTCAGACAAGAGCGAATTAGTTTCCTTTACAAAACGCAGTCTTTTACGATTCATAATTACGAACAACCTTCACCAGGGCTATGCATTCTGCATGCACAGGTTGAAAGCAAGGACAACGAGACTCCGATTGTGGATCTGCCAGATTTTCTTGAAATTGACCGACTCCTTGAAAAAAGTGACGAGGACACGTACGGAGCCTACTCTCTTTCCGTTATTCGTGACGAAACAAAATACAACTAACTGATAATGGTTCTAGCTACTGAAAAGAAATTCGCTAAAAGGATTAATACCATAAGCTTTTTTAAGTAATGTAGTAGACGGGATTGATGAAATTGTCCATGCGTGAGTTATACCAACAAAACTTGATATCTAGTCCGAGTTGTAAAACAATAATTGGTGCAGTCAGCCTCCTTCTGAGTATTAAAGTGCATCATTCTCGTGATGTTTAATGTTTAGCCCAAGCCTTGGAAGCGTAGCGCAATCCACAATATTTGCATCTTTCGACAACACCAGGGCGTTCCAGACTAATGTACTCCAAAGGGTGTCCAAGGGCCCCTCCACCACCATCACAGATTGCCATTTCACCCTCAACTTCTATGATAGGAACCTGCTGGACAAGTTCAAGCGCATTGGAACGGTGTTTTCCGAGTTTGTACTCGGATTCGTGATTTGTACGGGTGTGCAACCTCATTTCTTCGGATGTTTTGTCTGCAGTTTTTGGGTCAATATTGTATGGCGTCCTAGGGGGAACCGATGGAGGGGGACCCGTCGCCAAACTACGAAGCGGCATAACGCGGAGCGAAAGAGAAGCAAGTCGAACGTTTACGAGCTTGACTTCTCTGCTGATGGTGCGGCCTAGCATATTGTCTGTCAACTATCTGTCGTTCTTTGATGAAAAGGTAGAGAAGCAATCAAGATGAGCAACTTGGATTTATGTATCGCCGGTACAAGGTCCTACCGGTACAGTACATTCGTTGATGTTATGTTGCCAGTTTTTTGGTCTGATTTTTCAGAAGTTTCGTGCTTGTATCGATTTCATGCAGTAAGCAGTTCAAGTCCTTTTTTTTCGTATGGTAGTACGTACAAACGGTACGACTACGCTGGTGCTGCAGGCGAGTAACGAACAGAATGGTACAAGTACATTTTGATGACATGCATGCTGGGCCCTCCGGAACCCAAGCGCGCATCCCACCTTTGAAATCCAACATTTGGGGGGGCATGATTTTCGTGGGTTATTTTTCAAATGAAATAACCCAAGTTTTCGGGGGTTATTTTTCCCATGGAATAAACCACCATTCTAAAACCCGGATTGTTTTTCACCAAGAATAACCCATGTTTTGAAACGCGGGTTCCTGGTGGGTTAATCCATGAATAACCTACAAAATAACCCACAAGTAATCCATGAGTTTCTGTGAGAACCCATGAATAGTAACCCACAAATCTGCTGGGCCTATTTTTAAAGACCAAAATCAGTGATTAATTAACATTAATGACTAAAATGCTTAAGAACATCCTTGGTTTTCCACTAACCCAAATGAATGTAAATTTATAGTAGGTTATTCATGCTGGTGGGTTATTTGTGGGTTATTCATGCTGGGTTCTTTGATTCTTTTGTGGGTTATTAACCCACCACAATTCTAAAACATGATGGGTTATTTTTACAAAAAATATCTCATGTTTTCCTAGGGGAGGAATTTGCTACTGTTGGCTAATATTGCAAGCTACTGGTTCTGGCCAATCATGCCTCTACAATTAGCTCCTAATACTATGTTTTTTAGGAATCCAAAACATCATTGTCCCTCTTTCTTGCCACTTTTCATACTGCAAAATCTCTTTCTCCCTTTGTCATTCTTGCCACTGCTGAACTCAACTTTTCTTTTCCTTTAGTCAGATGAGCCAAATGACAATAAGAAGTTGTGCCATATATGATGCCAAATATCTCACCATGAGTGAAAGTGAATATGCTGTCTCTCATCAAGTTGTCCCTCTGATTTTACTTCAGTTTGGTATGAAGGGGATCATATTTGTAGCCAGTTTCTTCCTTGAAGCCAAAGAATGAAAACTCTGGTTTTCGTGAGAAGCTTGAATTTTGGTTTAAATCGAAGTTTTACGGCAACGCGGGTTGGATGTGTAATGTGAGATGGTCGCGTTGTGGGAATAAGGGAGATATGGTTAGTACGCGCATAAGTGTGCGCATGGGATCTGTTTTTAACTCGTTGTGGGAGTCAAAAAAATGGAAGCGGGTTTGTTGTCGCCAAATAAGTTTCTTTGATTGAAAATTTCAAAAGATTTTGAAAGTTTTGAGTTGCGAAACAGCGGTATTTGGGCGGCGACAATGACGATCCTTTCAAAGTTGTCGTTGAGTAACGATTCATTGTCGTAACTGCGTGATGATAAGTTCAAAGACGATGGCGGTGACAATGCATATGGGTTATCAAAGATGATGGCAGTGACAATGCATATGCGTTGTCGATGTGTTGTTCAAAGGGGTGTGTTGACGCGGTGTTGGTAGAGTCGTGTAGTGAGGAGAGATCACGCCTAAAAATTATCACCATGGTGGTGATGAATTTTATTGGAAGGGTGTCATAACCTGTGGGAGTGACTGTCCAAAAAGTGATGTAAAGTGTGTGCTAGAAGAAAAGTGAGTTGATGTTCTTATTGAGGATCGACAAACTATGAAATCTAGAATCGATCACTGTGAGGATCGAGTGATGTGTGAATCAAATGAGTCGAGTCACTCACGCAAGTGAATGAAATGAGTCATATCAATCATATGAATCCAGTGGGATTGAGTGAATCATATATGTATGGTGTGTATGAAACATAGATACGTATTATATGTATGTGTTGTAGATATGAGTCACACACACGGTCTGATATCCTACAGACAGCAATCTGCAAGTCTCCATGATCTGTAGTACAATAGATGTAGTATTGAGGCTTTGCCTCATAACCAAAATGCACCCCTGATACTTATATGAGTGCACCTCATTCAAACCCCACTTTCTGTAGGATTTGAGTGCAAGTCACAAATGAACAGCAAAAGACCCCCAAGCAATCCTCTCCTGCTGGTGCTCTAGGATATAGTAAATTTTGCAGGCTTTGTCTCCTTCTTGGTTCCAAATTCTTTCTGTTACTTGCCACACAAACCAGATTGCTGGGCATTATTTGCATTTTGCGCAGTTGTAACCCTCAAATTTTCTGGTCCTTTGCCATTTTGATGGACACTCCATATTTGTATTTTTCCAGCAATCACCCTTGTATTGCTTCAGGGGAAGATTCATCCACAACAAATAATATGCTACAACTTAATAGGCGTGTACCAAAGTAAAACTCTAAGTGTTTCAAATTTCCTAGTAATCTATCTAATTCTTTGTTAATGAGTCAAGTGGTCAATATACCATATGCACACAATCAAGTAATCTGTTTTTGCAATCCAATTACCTTTCTGTGTGGTCCATAGTAAGAAGGTATTGTATAGCCCTTTTGATGACTTGGTCCTCGTCACCTGGAGCACTATCTGTATGCTGAGTGGTACTTGCAGAATAAAAATCTCTTTTTTGCTTCTTGGATAAACGCCTTTAGGATTCCATAAACTCCTCCCAAATCATTGTTTCATTCTGTCTTTTTGGCTTGGAATTCATGTTGTGATTTTTCCTTGCCAGCCTTTTTGTTCTGGAATAAGGAGCATATTCCTCCTCCCAATACCAGGGACTGTGTCTTTCAAATTTGTTCATGTGTAGGCACTCTTTTCCTGTCATGACTCTTCACAAACAAAAATCAGTCAACACCTTACCTCAGCAAGGGTGGGGTGGCAACCAGACCATCCCAAATGGGTAGATTGTTTAATCAACTTCCTAACCAAAGGAGACAGTGAGTTCCATTTCTTCCTTGGATATATGCAATCTGTTGTGTCCAACTTTGTCTGACATCTGTGCTTGATCTTGGGCCTATACCAACATTGTTGTAAAACTCATTGTTTTCTGAAGTGGTCAACAATGGATAACCACACAATAGGTAGCAACTTATTATGCCCAAGGCCTAGACATAAACGTCTTCTCCTGTGTGGCCATTGATGTTTATGGAGTCTGTCACATATTCCACTGCCTTTTGCCATGCCAGATTGGCCTCGACTCTACTTTGTCAAAATGTCCCATCTTGCTGTTCAGTTGCATCCTTACCATCTCTGTGAGGTTAGACCTGTCCAATATTTCTAGAACTTTGCCACTGTGTTTCCAACACTGTGTATCATTGCTCATCATTTCAAAATGGTAAGAGTATGGATCAAAGCCAGTCATTTCTGAGATGTAGAAGCTGTTGCTGGTATCTGACCTTCTCTTGTGTGCACTCTGTTCTTGCAGCTTCCCTTCCAACCTTCTCTTCTTTGAACAATCAATCCTACTAGTAGTGCACAGCAATGAAATATTATGTGAATTGGGTTTAGCAGAATTGTTTTGGTGTATATAGATTGTTTGTCATCAAAATAATGTTGGCAACAGCACGAGGGAATAGGATTAATTTGTTTGAATACTTTGAGCATTGATCAGGAATGTATTGGTATGATGTTATTCTTGATGCTGCGAGCAGAAAAACTGATGAGGATGAAAAACTGTAAGAACCCCAGAATAGAGCATGAAATTGGTACTGAGAAATGAGTGGTGTGAGAACATGTTCCAGGGAAAGGGGCCCTGAATTTTGCATGAAAGCATTGAAAAATGCGAGATTTTGTTTTTGTCCATGCGCACTATCAAATCAGTTTGTGTGACGCTAGTAACCAAAATGCACCCCTGACACTTCTATAAGTGCACCTCATTCAAGCCCCACTATCCATACCATTTGAGCCCAAATGATGTCACAAATAAGCAGCAAAAGAACCCCCAAGCAACCCTCTCCTGCTTGGTGTGCTGCTCTAGTACTGCTAGCAGTACTAGTTTGACGAGAGGGAATCGATTCTGGAGAGGGTCAATATTTAATGAGGCTATAAAAAATATAATGAAAGTTGTTTTGCCAGCATCAATTCAATTCAGATTCAATCATGATAAAAAAGAATTTTCTAGGAGGAATATTTTATGTCAGTCAATTGATCTTGAATTATTCCCTGTCATTTTTAGTTCCACATGTTACTGTAATGGACCTCTTATTTACAGTATTCACTTGATGGGATGATGGAAAATGGGACACATGTCCTTCTTTGTAGAGCATTCAATAGTGAAGTACAACGGCCAAAGTCTCCAATCCATTGGAACAAGTCAGTTCTCGAAATAAATTGAGTTGGACTGAGTGCTGCATATTCCGTTCTGAACATTCTGATCGATTGGTGTTGGACGAGTACGGTGCATATTGGTGGTATGATTAACAACTGAGTAATTTCTAGATCATTTTTAGTATTGGCTTGGGCTTGAAATTCCAATGCTTCATCTTCCCGGTGCAGTTACAGCTCCTTGCTTTGCTGCATAATACTTTTTCCGTATTGGCTTTACCAAGACCTCTAGCGGCTCTATTTCTCTTTCTGGCAAGAGACCAAACTCCGTACAAAAGTACATGAAATGCTTGAAGCATGAGTTTAGGTGGGGCGCCATATCTAATGCCTCCAATGTACCAAAGAAACTAGAGTATATAATGCCGTACACTCGAAACAATCGTCGAAAAATTTGACCGCAAAGTGCTGCGAACTGCGGCGTCTGGAATACCCTTAAGGCTTCCGTTTCGTCGTCATCGTCTGGGAATTTAGTTTCGTCATTGATTTGATCCGCAATCCAACCCAAAACTTTTTCGATATAAACAGGTGCAGATACTGACATGGCTTCTCCCGAATTGCCATCTGACCATCGATACTCGACACCGGAAGGGAAACCTTCTCCTGGCCGAAACGAGTTTAGGTAGGGATCAGAAGACATGACTGCCCATATCGTGCTAACATCGTTGTAGAAGTCGATGGCATGCACCGCAACCCATGCTGCACAGGACTCTCCTTGCGGCAATGCAACCTTGCACCAGTGTTGATGAAGTCATTTGAAGAAAAATGAATGGGAAGCGTGAGATTATAAATTGAGAACGGAAACAAGAGAATTTCGGACGAAGATGCTACAATGAGAACAATAACCCGCGATGGACAACTTGTCTCTTTCTGTCACGCACCGCATCGTTGTAGCTTCCCCCAGCACCAAGGGTCCTTTTAGTATATGAGTGAAGTCTCTCTCGCATCGTTCCACTCCTGTGACGGAGTGGTTGGAAAGTACCCGTGGATGCAGGTGCCATAGTATTTTGTATTTTCTTATTGTAGATTGGCTGTAACAAATACCCCTTCTGATGCCAGGTTTTACGGCTTGAACAGCAAGTAGCGCTCCTTGAAAGTATTGACGACTTTCGTGGATTTTGTTGTTTATGGTAATGGGATAGTCAGAAGTAGGCGGAGTTCTCTTGATCTCGCAACTCGTATTCTCAATCCGCGAGAAAGACCCTGCAGAAGTACTGTAGTACTTCTATGAATAAATATTAAAAGTGCTGTCTGTAATCTGTAAGAAGTAGAAGCGGGTTTTTGAAGAGGCAATTTTTCGAAAAATAAGTTGCGACAGTACCGGTTCTACCAGTACTACGAAGTACTACTTGTACTGTACAGTGATGTAATGCTATTCGTAACGTACTCGTACGGGTTACGTACTTGTACCTAACGGATACGTACGTACGGCACTAGTAGTTGTAACTACGAGTACTTCTAGTATCCTACCATTGCATCATCTACCTGAACGCGAACGCTATTGCGACGTCGATTGACTCCAAGTCAGTGTTCCGTTGCCTCAAAAATAACTCTTCTTAACGGTTGGAAAAGTTACTTACAGGACTACTAGTATCATGTATGCTCGAGGGAAAATAATTTAGACCCTTGGTATCGTACGATATCTCCTATGCGCTACAGTACATAGCACTGTTTCTTTTTTTTGTGAGAAAAACAGACCGATAGCGCACTTTGGTACGGAGTACGATACGTACGTACGGAATTGATTTCCTGGCGTTACGCTGCTGCCTACCGGTAGGTCATAACAAAAAAATGATGATGACCTTCAGCTAAATACTGTACAGTACTGTATCGTACATATTGTCGCTACGTACACACTACGAACGCACTCGTACTTCGTAAACAGTTACGACGCTTGTAAAAAAGATATCGTACATTACTACCGTAGAAGAGTACAGTCGAAGATGTTGGATGTTGTTTCCTATGGTACTTTACGTATGTATTATGCATACTATCTTGGTACAAGTTTGGGTCCCGGGTCCCGGCAATGGCCCATTTTTTTCTTCGTCGCAGTTCTTCGTTGATCATCATCCCTCTGGAAAGTCGTTCTACCGGTACTCGTACGTATGCTTGCTACGCACCTGGTAGGCATCCCATGATGCTCGTGTAGCGCCTCTTACATCCAGCTTTTCGAATGCTAGTCACATCGGCTTTTCTCACAAAAAGAATCTTCTTCACTTTGCAACACAAACAAATAGAAATCTAAATAGTTTACCATGTCGCTCTTCAAGGTATGCGGTTGAATAATCACTGAGGGACTCTAGATGTGTTTAAAAGTCGTGGGCTCTAACCTCAGTCTGTAACCATGTTTCTTCCCTTCCGTTCGGACAATGTACAGAAACTTAAAAATGATAGTAAAACGCAAGCCATGGAGCTTCTAGACTCCGGTATGGCAAGTGTCGAAGAAATGCAAAATCTCTATTCTCAACTTTTTCCTCTCGACAAGCTGTCGGAAGCATCTAATGCTTTCGTTGGATCCGCAACCACTGCATCAAATGAAGTGGTTGCTCGAGCGGTCGCAACCACGCTTGACCAAATCTCAGCACAAAACACCTTGCTCGCAAAGCTCGATCTCTTCATCACTTTGCACATTCCGAAGATTGAGGATGGCGGTAACTTTGGCGTAGGGTAAGTGTTGTCCAAAATATTCGTTGCATAGTAATTCGATCAACTCAGTTGCTAACTCTTTTCTCTTCGCCTTTTTCCTGAATTTGTTGCGATTATGAATAATGAAACACAATTCAAACATCAAAACATCAGAGTGCAGCTCGATCTTGTGAAGAAGTTGTCCGAGATGAAAGAAGCAGCAAACAAATCAATTGAAACGTTGTTGGCATACGATAACGCACGTGCGGACGCTCTTGGTAAGCTTAATCTACCGTCCTCAACAACTAGTTCCACGAAATCAAGCAGCGCCACGACAACTGATGGGAAAAAGGAAGAAAAATCGAGCGAGTCAACGGAAGAAAAACAAACCAGTTCTGCCAGTTCCGGTCCTGTTTATGAATCTAGGGTTGCCTCCGTTGTTGCCGTCGACACGCTTTATTACTCGAAGGCACGCGTGATTTTTAGTCAAACTATCATCACTTTCGTCGCCGTAATGGATTTCATTGAAAAGAACAAGGACAAATTGGTTGAACCCAAGGGGAAAAGTGGAGGCTCAAACTTCTCGATGTATTAGGTCCAGTGCTTGCGCGAAACGATGTGTAGAGAGTTTTTTTATTGTTTGATTTCTGTTGACAATAGAGTCATGAAAAAACGACCAACCGCAACTCTTCATATACTACGGTAAAATGATCGCAGACAAATTTTCCAGCCCACGATCCAACTACTCTAGAGTAATGTACATATGCACATCTAGTATTTTAGAACTGGAGAGGAAGCAATGCTATGTCGTTGCCCAGAAATAAATGTCGCATTTGGGATACATCTTTAGGTTAGTCGGGAAGGATTTCCGACGCAAGATGAATGATATTTGTAGAGAATATGGTGTTAACGATGGAACTCTTCGTGAAGCGACAAACTTAGGACTTGATATTCAACATAATTTCTATCCAAAATTTAGTCGCGTTCAAAACTCACCCCCTTGTAATAATTATCAGGGAGGCAATTTGTCAAACAAAAGATGACTATTTTCTAGCCAATGGAGTCACCGTGTTGAATACTTGCTTATAATTCTTTTGGCAATGTACCGGTAGATAATCTTGAATTCTTATCGATTCATCTTTCGAAGTCGAAAAGAAAGAAATGCAATTACTGTTATGGTTGCTGCACTACATGGAAAAAAGGCATGGAGATTTTTGGGGATTTGTAAACTGTTGAAATTTGATCCTCAAAGACGCTATCTTCGGGAATTACATCTTCGATTCTCTTACTTGATGAGTTGAAAAATGATCCGATGATGTAAGCGAAGATGAATACGATACCCAGAGAGATCGAAGCAGAATAGATACGCATCTTTCTTCGTTGTTTCTTTTCCAACTCGACCACGAGAGATTCCATTTCCGAGTGTGATCTGTCAAAGGACTCAATGGAAAGCCAACAAAGCTGCTGTGCGTCACATGTACTTCTCTCCGTTGATGTGCAATCATCTATTGTAAAAGAAGCGTATCGTTAGGAAATGAAGTCAACCGGATGATATCGTTGCGAATACTCTGCAAAGAAGCGAAGTGCTACTTGCGGAGGAAATAAATTTTCATCCTAACAACATACCTTGGCTCGGAGCGTCTCGTTCCACCACTGAGTTCGCAGTGGAAGTATCTCCAGCGATTGGCATGCAGTCGTACCTGTTTCCACATCCGATCTCTAGATTTGAGATCTTGTCGTTTTCTCGTCTGCTACTAGTACTAGTAGCAGCGTTGTCTGGTAGAGACCACTGCCCCTCACTCAGGACCTCAATAATCGATCTAGATTCTGCTGATGAAAAGATATCCATTTTTTGCATTTCATTGGGATTGAAAATTGTACAAATGTGGAATTATGGGTGAAGGTTTCAATTTACAGCAACTGCACCATATTGCGGGTATTCAGTGTTCGTTTATTTGCATTCAAGATGCCGCGAAGCTACCTTTGATAAAATCATGTTCAACAACCGAGACAAGATAATATTCACACTCCTCTAGCAGAAGTAGTAAGTAACAACACTGAGGGTACGGTATTACGGTCTTCCTGTTCTGTATCGTTGCTATTTCTTCATAAATACTAGTCGTATCAAGTACTACTGTACAAATCATAATTACTATTATTGTGGACCATTGTTGTTCTACTACTAGTAGTACTACTACTAATAAACGAACAAAGAAAAACGCGATCGGTCTTTTCGATACAGTAATATACGTACGGTAGTATTCTCCTGTGAAGCCAACTGGACGCGACGAGTATTTAACGTTCGGCAGTACGGTACTGTACTTCCTATTACGTAACCGTTGAGCAGCTCAACATTTCCATGTACTCAGCGCGCGTGGTATTTTTTAGGTACATGATTTTGTTGAGCAGATCGCGCGTACAAACACTAGTTATTTTTTGCCTAAGTACATGCACCTCAACTGGTTACAAAACCGCGCGGACTGAATTTTGTAACCAGAATTTTGTAACCAAACCCTTCCTTAAGGAGAGCCCATATTTTTACACGATACTACTGCTTGTCTGGTTACAAAAAAAAGKGTCTGGTTACAAAAACAGGCGCACTGGTTCCCTTGTGCGCGCTTGTAACCAGGCAAACGCACCTCAACAGGTACAAACTAAAAACTGTCTTCACTACTGTAAATACATAGTATCAGTAATTGTACGCAGTATCTTGTACGAGGAGTACGAGTACTAAAACAATGTGAGCAGTACTCAAAAACTCATCTTGATTGCTATTCCAGTACAAACTCATGTAGAAAACACCGTAGAAATATTGATTTGCAGGGGGAAACAAGCAAAAAAACAAGCAAAACACCAGCAGGAGAACGCCGTATCGTACGGTATCAGCGTCCTCTGTATCAGCAACTCATATCAGTGTCCTCCGTATCGTATCAGCGGCTCCTCCGCCGTATCGTATCAGCGACTCGTCCTGCTGCGTATCAGCATCCTGCGTATCAGCATCCTCCGTATCGTATCAGTGTCCTCCGTATCGTATCAGTGTCCTCCGTATCAGCGTCCTCCGTATCAACGAGCGTCCGTATCAGCAAGCGTCCTATGTATCAGCATCCTCCGCATTCCGTATCAGCGATTTGCTGAGTAGTTTGGTGTTGTTTGCTGCCGCTGCCTTCGGCCGCAGCAGCGCTGAGTACATGGAAATGTTGAGCTGCTTCAACGGTTACGTAAATAACTGTGGAAGAGCTCTGTGTCAGCCCAACAAGTACTTTCTTCAGCAACATCACCAACAAGCTTGAGAGCTAAAGCTCTCAAGCTTGTTGGTGGTGTTGCTGAAGAAAGTACTTGCAGTAACCTCACTTCGATCTCGAGCTAAAGCTCTCGATCTCAGTGATGTTACTGGTGTACCCAAAACGTACCAGAAAATGTACTCTGTTGAGGTCCGTGTTATTTGTGTGGGAAGAGTTTTTGTACCTGGGTTCTCAAGCTTTAAGCTCTCGAACCCAGGTGCAAAAACTCTTCCCACACAAACAACACGGACCTCAACAGAGTACATTTTCTGGTACGTTTTGGGCACACGCGCTGCGCGAGCTCCTCCACAGTTATATTACATACTTGTACAGATGTTCGGGGATCTAATTTGGTTTTCAGCGTTAATTTAGAGTTAGGGACTTTTTTAGGACTCGAGCAATATGATTGGCTGATTAGACGGATCAAAATTATCTAAAATGGTACAGTATGAGTTTTACCCACTTGAAACCAATTTTTACCCTCTTTAAATCTAATTTTCTCATAGAATGGTAGACTGTACCATTTTAAATAATTTTGATATGTTTAATTGGCCAGCTTTTTGATTCATAGAATATTGGTAAAATAAGATCTCATTCATAGTAGTAGTAGAATGGTAGACTGCTGTACCATTTTAAATAATTTTTATATGTTTAATCAGCCAATCAGGCAGATTGCTTGTTGATTGTTCATAAAATATTAGTAAAATAAGATCTCATTTTTGGGCAGGAACACCTGTGCTGTAGTACCACTTGAGTCGTATCAGCACCTCCACTGTGGTGGCAAGGGTATATATTCTGGTTAGCCAAATACTACTTTGAATTCACACCAGTAGTAGAATGCAACCAGTTTTGCAACTCCTCTCCTCTCTTTGCTATTGATTCCCACTAGCAAACTATCAAAAAATCACACTCTGTGCTATTCTTTGTTCACAAAATAAGCAGTATCATTGCATACAAAATCAGCAGTTACAGTACTATTAATTACCAAATCAATGACTGAATCAAGAAGCAGTAAAACACCACCACCAAGTAAAAGAAGCAGCAATATGGAGGGAGCTGCAAGAGCTTGTCATCAGCTACATTCAAGGAAGAGATGCAGCTGTCCAATGATGCCTCCTTGTGATGTGAACAAGCCAGGGCAATGGAAGCAATATCATTCAATTCTTCTTGCTGAACTGATGGACCTTGCTAATACAGACAAGAAAGTAAACATAAGAAAGAAGAGGTACTCGACATTCATGAAGAAGTATGCCTTCAAGAATGAAGCTTACATGAACAAAAGATCAGATTTAGAATGGAAGCTTGGAACTCACTTCATTCACAAGTTTGCCACAACATATGCTTGTCAGTGTGGAGGGGCAAGGGATGATGTTGATTATAGAGTATTTTGGAAGTCTGAAGGCCAACAGGATAGGAACACTGATACTCAGCTGATGTGACCTGATATCATTTTAGCAAGCAAGCTCTGCTTTGGATGAATCTGTTATTACTGCAAGTAAAGGCAAGGAACTGGAGTGGCAGGGGAGTGGATTCTTGCTTCAGTCACCCCTGGAATTGCAAATGCATTTGGGAATCAAGTTGCTGCAATCCTTGGTAAGGCTCTGTTGTGGACTTCTTGCTTTGAGCCAGTAATGTTTTCTGGGTTGCTTCTTTGGATGATATCACATGGGATGTTGTTGCTGCTTATCTTGAGCTGCACAACTTCAGGCTCCAATACAACTAGTACTGTCAATCCTGTTGAAAAGAGTTGAGATAATTGCCAATGCGTCTCAAGACAAGTTCACTTTGATAAATTTGTAGATCCATCTGGTGCTGATGGCAGAGAATGAGGAGGAGGCCCTGGCATTAGAAGAACCCAGTTGCAATGGAATCACATTATGTTCTCCAAGCTGTTTGCTACAGCAAATGAAATTAATGATAGCAATAATCAGCAGATTGCAAGTGAAGCAAAGTTCAATCAAAAGCTGAACCAGGTGATTTCCATGTCTAAACAGCAGCAATGGCCCCTGTCATTTGTCATTGGCTAGCAGCATGGGCAGCACCAGTTGCAAATGGTAGTGGTGGTGGTGGTGGTGGTGGTGCTGCTGCTGCTGCTGCTGCTGCTGCTGCTGTTGCAGCTGATTTGGGTCCAGCTGAACTTTGCAAGTGTCACCAGGACCTTCATATTCTGTACTGCTAGTAGTAGTAGTATGAATGGAAAGTTGGTGTTAAAATTTTTAAGTCTGTTAAGGATTTTACGCTTGCTGAGTATGGTAGGGTGTAGAGCAAGCTCTGTGGGAGGAAGAAGTTCAGGGAGTGCATGGAAAGACTCATTATCAGTGGTACTACTCCAGAAGTAGCAGTTGAAAGGATCTACAAGGAGGAGGTCTAGTACAGGGAAACAAATGTGTGTCCTTCATCCTCAAAGCAATGGCTTCACACAAGACTCGCAGAGGTCATATATTGCTCTGAGGTCCCCCATGATTTGTCATTGATGTATTTGTCCTTTGTTGTGTGGTCTTTGTTTGTCATTTTAACAACTTGTACCCCTAATACAATAACAAAACATGAAATAGTGATACAGTGATACAGTGCTGTATCATAGAATAGTAACTGTGGCGATTCAAAAATAGCTGATTGAACTGTACATTTTTAATAAATATCATTGAGAAAAAAGTTCAGAAAGTAAATACTCTGGTCGGTACATTACGTACTCTACTACCACTCTCTTTTAGGCACTTGCAACTAAGCACATCTGTTCTTCAAAACGGACAAAAAGGGGATTTTGTTTGAGTTTTGGCGTTTTCTTAAGAGTTTGGGATAAAAAGATGATAATCAAGCAATCTGATTGACTAATAGCAGGTATTCCGAGTGAAGATAGAACAAATTTTCTGTTTTGACTAGTTTTATTCAAACATATGATTTCATTAGTGGGTGAGGACAGACTGACTATGTACCTAGCCTCAATACGTTGAATGGCTCCATTTTAGTGGTTATCCTGAACTCTAAGAAAACGCCAAATCTCAAACAAAATCCCCTGGCGAATTGCGAACAGATGTGTAAGGTGTAAGGTCTACATACTACGACATACCTTTACTGGTACCGGTACATCCATTCCGGTACCGTCGGAATCTTTTTGTAGCACCGAAGTTTCATGCTGAATGAAGTACAACAGAAGTACGAGTATCACTGGCAAATCGTCCCCCTTGAATTAGATTGAACCAGGATCTCACAGTAAGAGAGTTGCAACTGTCAATCCAGGCGTTGGTTGTAGCTCAGGAAGATAGTTGGGTTCAGCTGGCGAAAAATGAGTTCGAAAGGTTACAGCGAGTGGGAAAGCGAAGAGGATGAGGACGAGGAGGACTTCGTTCCTGACGCATACGAGGAGGAGGGAGACGATTGCGTCGAATTTAGCGACGACGAAGACGACCCCGAAGATTTTCCACCTATCTTGCAAGGGGAGATGTTCATCGACGAAAATAAAGGACTTTGCTACGAACAAGATGGAATATTTTGTTTGGTATGTAAAAGTTCTATTCCTACCGAATCTTTCAGTTTCGCAACACCCGTAATGAACACCCCTTTGGTGTTTGCTGGTTGGATTAAAAACCCAGGCAGCTGGATGGAATTCGAGGTTCATTTTTCGAAAGAACCTATGTCAAAGGATCCTTTAGAAATAAAGCTCTTAGAAGAACAGGAGGAACAAAATTTAAGGAGTAGATCGGAAATCTCGAAGAAGAATTATATTGACGACGCAAAGAACAAGACGAGTCCTGGAAAGTGTGATCTAAAAGCTCCACCATCATATTCGTTGGAAAATAACTCCGGAAATATAAAATACGCTGCAGAAGATCGCAACGGAAAGCAAACTTCGTCGACTTTAAAATCTGGTGATTCCGCAGAAGCCAACGAGCAAAAAATGATGCACGTAAAAGATCCTCAAGACAATATGGTTTTCGTGGTATCAGGGTCCCGGATTACTGGCAATGCCAATGATGATCGCAATATTTCTTTCCGCGGCTCATACCGTTTTCCATTGCAAACCTCACTTAAAAACATCCATCTAATATGTTCCATCCAGACTATTGACAGTGGAATGGTTGTGTCTGGAGCAACCGCTTCAACGGCCGCTGCTGGTAAAAAACGGAATCGACCTACCAGAGATGATGATTCTGTCGAAGAGAGCACGGGTGAAGTGTATCAAGAGCTGATTGATCTTCACGATGATACACGTTTATCGACAGAGGAATTGAGGAAAAAGTATTACGGGACCGGGGATATGAAGGGAAATAGTGGTCAAGGGCCTAGAGTTAGTACTGCGAAGCGTTTCAAAGAAACTGACTATGAGGGCGAAGATGATGACGCTTACGGATTTTGAATACGATGTCTTCCTTGAATGGAAGTCACTGGGTATATGAGGAATTAGTAATGGGTGTTAGTTGATGCTTAGTTCCTTGTGCTCCCAAGTCATCCTGAAGAAACATTATGAAGACTTGTGAAAACTAAAATATTCGCATAGTATATGGTTTCCTGTACCTCATAGTGACAAATCACAACACTGTTGCATTTGAAAATTACAATCATTTATCCTTGGCAATGAAAGGCGGAGACATAAGACTCGGCATGTGACATAAGACTCGGCATGTGACCAATGGTGATATAGCCAAATGAGGCATCTCAAAACACTGTTGCAGTCGTTCAGAGTGCCAATCCAGCTGAAGAAGCAACTTTTAGAGACATCATTGTCAAGCACAAAGTGAGTGCTGTCAAAATAAATCTACTCTATAATATGAATGGATATCCTTTTCATTTGATTAATATTCCAAGCTAATGTCCAAACAACCAAGCCAAATTCAATATTGTATAGAGTTGGCGGAGATTTTTGGGCCGTGTCATTCATACATTAGGAGTGCTCAATTAAAAAAAAACTTAATATTATATTTGACCTTGTTAACTAGAAGAGGCACTATATGGCCAGAACCGTAGCTTTGGGTGTAAAGTATGCTTCAAGCTGCTCCAAGGTGCGGCACTTCCTCCAAGGAGTTTTGGTGGAAGTGCGCCCAGGGGTTGGTTTTGCTGGGTTTAGAAAATTGATTTAACTTGGTTTGGAGTAAACGGGAAGGAGTGACAAGAGGAGCCAAAGAAGTATCTGGTACGGCAGGTTGTTTGTGACGTTTCTTTTTGGAGTAGGTGTCAAAGACCAGGGAATCTTGTGTGACACTCTCCGGTGGTTGTTTACTATGGGGCAATGGTGAACACAATTCTAGTCATATGGGGGAGTTGGGGGGTCCTAGTGGTATTTATCAATATACATTTTTATGTATATTGATAAATACCACTAGGACCCCCCAACTCCCCCATATGACTAGAATTCTGTTTAAACTGGGATTTGATTCATGTGCTTACCATACTAAAGCTTCTGTTTGCAATGGATACGTACGTACTAGAAAGGATACGTACGTATTGGAAAGAAAGTATACGTACGATACGAAGCTTAATAGAATGAAGGAGCATACCATTCCTACGTACCTATCGTAAGGTATTGTTGATATGTATAGATCATACGATCCATCATGTTGATGATCGTAAGAGGTCTAAGATATTATTCGAGAATACCTCACGAAGAATAGAGATGTCACGAGTCCGGAATAGAGAACCTCCGTGTAGATTCCCTACTAGGTCTACGTGAGGTTCCAATCGGAACTTCGGAATTCTCGTGAACGCGCTTGGTAATCTTCCAATAATTCTAATCTTATAATTTTAATTTTCATACACACTTAACATACTAAGAGTACACGTAATCTCGTGCACAGTAATTACTGAGTGATTTTCGTGTATCGAAATTTAATCAACCCTTAAGAAAAACAACCAAAAATAACACATCGACCATGGTGAAATCAACCAACTCCACTCAGCGGACTCGGTCGTGCCTCACCCTTGATAATAGATTCAAAGAGAATGAGATCAAAGAGATCAACCTCTTTGTGGATCACCCCTCAAGGACACAGATTACTGGCAGAGGACCTAACCGAAGAACTCACCAAATCCCCGCAGTAAGACTAAAAAGAAGCTGCCCAGTCTTCACCGGGAAGTATGGAGTGCAAGAGTTATTCTATGTACAAGAGGGATTTGAAGATGCTTTACAGGACTTGGAATTAGCCGATGCTGCAGATGGGCAAATAAACAAGAAATGGATACAGGTACTGGCTCATCGACMAAGACAAAATTGGAACAACATGTGGGAAGGTCCCGACGGATTGAGAATTGGAAAAGACACCAAAGAACAGTGGAAACAAGCCCTTGTCTCATATAGAAAATTTTATGCACCATCAAAGAGATCAAGAGATGAGGTGATTGCGTACTTGGAATCAGATGCCGTAAAGAAACCACATGATGTCACATGTCAGGAACATGCTGA
>CAACVS010000123.1:0-21880 GCA_900660405.1 Pseudo-nitzschia multistriata
GACTCACTTTTCTACTAGCACACACTTTACATCTCTTTTAGGACAGTCACTCCCACATCTTTAGTCCCTGCAGAGCCGGCACATCTGATATTCCTGGCAACCAGTTGAGGTTCCGGGAAAGCTTGAAGGTCCGGAACTCCTGTGTGAAGCTAGGTGCTTCCACCGGGGTATCACTGTCCCATTGGTCTTCTAACCAGCATCGCACTCGAATCTGGAAGTAGTATACTAGTATTGCAGGGGCTAACTTCCCCCCACACTCATCTTTAAGTGCATGTCGTAGAGTGAGTTGTATACGTTTTAGTCGGTCGAGTCCGCTGAGATAGTTTCGAACCAAGGGATGATCAGTGCCTATTAGAGTTGCCAGGACTGGAAGATAACCCTCGAGTTGCAACAGGGCTTCTGTCCAGTCTACTGGGATATATCCTTTTGCTTTGCCCAATGTGGTAGCATCGCTGAAGGATATAGAGTTGCCTTCCGTTGAGACCATCGTATCATAAGCCGCGGCCGCTGTGGCGTCCTCCAATTGCTGTTTCCTAGCTGTGGGGGACCCCCCCGGTGGAGCAAATGCCATAGGAAGTATTCCGTCCCCCAGTTCACAGTCATCTATGCCGTAGAACCGGAAGGCTTGGAAGCTCTTAAGGGCTGCCAAGGGGACAAAGGGGGGCTGTAGTCCCAGCTCCCGTGCACTTTGGTCCACATGGCTTTGAAACAGTGCATGCAGCTTCTCCCCCTTCTTCTTGCTAGTCCAGGCAGTATATACTGGGGGCAGGTCTTCAGCTTGTTTCGCGGAGCAGAGTGTCTTTAACCGTTGAGCGTTGAGGGATCCAAAGACCTCCTCTAGTGTGGCTGGCTTAGCATCCTCCGCTCGGCGGTGTTCACTGGCTTGGGTTGCCCTCAAGTGTGTATCAGTTAGCGTGGACACTGCAGCCGTTAAGGCAGCTGTTTCTGGGCCCACTAATGACGGCACAGACACAAGCCCTGGTAGGTCCCTGTGCAATACTTTTTCTTCCATGTACAACGTGAGGTTGGCTTCGGCACGGAATAAGGGGCCTGGTTCAGTGGCAGCGATCTCATATACCGCTCCTCCTCCGGGGGTGGAGCTTAGTACTTGGGTACTCCCGATACGTAGTGCAGTTAGGAGGGGTTCCGCTATATCCGTGAGGTTCGGGGCTGCGAGCCACGGTTGGATGATGAAGTAGGCAGCCCGAGGAGTGAGTCTCTTCCCAAGGACATGTGGCATTAGCTCAAAGGGGATGAAGAACGTGTGTCGGCACTGCAGCTTTTCAGCCTGCAGGTTGGCTTCACTCGTTAGAGGCCCCGTGAACTGTAGGTCCGGGTTACTTTCTAACTCCAGCTGGTGCTGGGGCTCCGGATGCACTCTAACTTCATTTGTAAGGGCAAACATGTTCGCTGTCACCTGGACTAACTCCCCCCTCCCGGATACCACGTCATCAAGGTATCCAAACGCTTTATTGGCATTACTGGAGTGTTTGATCAAGCTCCCCGGATACTTGCGAATCCCGTGGATCACGCGGAGTTGCGGCAGAAGCGTTGTATCATTGACAAAGATGCCAATCCCCCCCACAGCCTTAGCTTCGAATAGGTTCAGCACATGGTCCAATAACCCTGCGGCGGTGAGGGGTGCTGGGCCGGCACTGAAGCGCTGGTAGATCCCCCGATAAGCGTTCTTACGGATTTGGGGATCGTTTCCAAATGGGTTAGCTTGGGGATCGATGAAGAGGTCAGCGTACCGCGACGGGCGTGGGTCAGCGGTGCTTCCCATGGCCAGGGATCCTCCAAGCAGGACTGGGGCAAGCCTGTGGGTTTAGGCCCCTGTCCCACTGAACAAAGCTTCAGCTGTTATTACTACTACTACTGTTTCATTCAGTCTGCAGCACTAATGATCCCAGTGAGGAGCTGTCAGCTGCTGGGATATTAGGCGCACCTCTTGTTGCTGCTGTTTGCTCACTTGCTTCAGCTGTTCCCAGCCACTCGTTTCCTTCCTGACGGACAGACGCGCGCGGCGCGCGTGTTCCTGGGACCCGTCTCTCCGGGACTCGCTACATCGATTCCCGTACAAACACTACTGTAATAGAAAAATTTAGCTCATTTTTACAGTTAAAACCAGTTAAAAAAGGCACCCAACAGACAAATAAAAATATTTTTGTTGTTTAATTTCTTGCTGATCCCAAAATATTTCTATTAGCGGTCCTTACTACTGGAGACGTAATTTCGTTGCTTACTACTTGATAATTACTATTGGTGCTAACTACTGGAAAACCTCAATTACTACTTACTAGTGGGAATGTTATGGTGGTGGGCACTGCAAACTGGTGGTGCTGTGTTAGGGGATTCTGTTGGTGCTGCTACTTTCTTGTTCCATTTTGCTTGTGTGGTGATACACTTGAATATCTACATGTTGAATGAGTTCCAGTTCCACACATGTGACAAAGATTTTTGTTCCTGGATTTTGTAGGAACCACTGCCATCACATGTCTCATATTCACCAGAGTGGGTTAAGCAGAATCTTCAATTTGCCTTGTTCTCTG
The DNA here is from genome assembly GCA_900660405.1 of Pseudo-nitzschia multistriata. NCBI lineage: Eukaryota > Bacillariophyta > Bacillariophyceae > Bacillariales > Bacillariaceae > Pseudo-nitzschia > Pseudo-nitzschia multistriata. The sequence goes on from CAACVS010000123.1 coordinate 2,550, forward strand.
CAATGGTCTGCAAGGTATGATATGCCAGCAACTTGCCATTCCTAAGGAAAATTTTTCACCAGGCTTTCCTTCTAGAAGCCCTCCTGCTCCTTATCTTGTGGTGTGCTTGAGTGAACTGCCTCAGTATAGTATCATACTAGTAGTAGCTGTAGTAAGCCTGGTCAATTGGATCGCACCTTATCATCTACAAGGCAAGCCTCTGGGCTGGTCTTTGATGCGTACTCCAAGAAGAAATGACACAAATCCTCCGCATCACCAAAGATTTCTTTGGTCTCTGTCACAACCAAATGTACCATTCAAACTACTTTGAGCAAATATTTCAAATGATTCCCCAGGCCAACCAATAACCTGGTTGCACTTCCACCAAACTCCTTGGAGGGAAGTGCCACTCCTCAGTACAACTAGAAGCATACTTTCCACCAAAAAGCTATGGTTCTGGTCATAGTGCCTCTTCTAGGCGTAGTGGTAACTTGCCTACGGGTTGGGGCTTGAGCACCCCCAACCTACGGGCTTGGCAGTGCCCCTTTGAAATGATAATGTACGGGTTGGGGCTTGAGCACCCCCAACCTATGGGCTTGGCAGTGCCCCTTTGAAATGATAATGGCATGGTTCTCATCCATCCAAACTGTGACCTAATTGTTTTTATGTCCTCTGAATCCGGCAACCTGCCTTGATTGGCTTGTCAGTGTGCATAAAACTTGGTCGCATCTCTACAAAACCTAAACAGAGGGAGGTGCCGCCCCTTGGTGGTGTAGCTAGGAGCATTCTTCTCCCTAGTCCGGAGAGGCTCTGGTTCTGGGCATATACTAGTGCCTCTTCTAGTTCATGAGGTTAAATATAATATTAAGATATTTTTCTTTACAATTACGGTGTATGCCTACAGGCAGGAGCACAGGAAAAATCAGTGAGCAGAACCAAGGATTTTCAGACAGATGAAGAGTTTGTCCAATACTTGGAGAAAACCATTCTAATGAATGTACTGAGTACATACCGGCACAACACACAAAGTTTGGCAAGAGAAAAATGGATTCATAAGTGAGCACAGAAAATGCTATCAAACAGGTTTGCCAAGTGTCATCGACTAACTGACACTGTTTCTTGTCTTCCATTTTTTGTGACAGATTACAGACAAGAGGGAAAACAGTGGCAGGCATTAATTGGAATAATAGCATAGAAGGGAAAATATAAAACATGTCTTTCAGGGCATATGGAAATGCAGACAAGCCAGAGCTTTACTATTTTTGACACCTACTATGTTGGCCTCTGTGAATGCAGGAGGGTAAACTCAAGATAAGCAGCATGTTCACCGTCTCCAATGAGGCATTTGCAATTGCAATGCTCCACAATGAATACAATATATGGGTAATATTTGAAGAGAATAAAGTTGACCCAAGCATAAAGAAGACAAATAAGATATTTTGTGTGATGATGAGAGCAGAAAAAAAAGAGGCTTGGACAACAGAGGGGAGACTGTTGTTTTCAAGGTTGTGTGAAGAAATCAAGGAGTCGCATCAAAACCCTGCAACTGGGTCGGAGTTAGAAGCATCAGGACAAGATGAACTGGGTGGTGACTTCTTACTGCAAGCGCCGCTAGTAACCATTCAAACAATTCAACACAAACCTTACATTCCCAAGGCATTGTCACTACTGGGCTGAACAATAGATCCAACAACAAAAGAGGTTTGATTATGCTGGTGACAATTAATTTAGATAGATACAACATGCATGCATATTACATATTTTCTAAAACACAATTCTAATAATTCATTCTTCCTTTTTCAAATTAAATATGAATCATAGTAAAAATATACAATGCTTGGTCCAAAATTAGAAATGGAGGTTGTGACTCAACAACAAATGTAAGTTGGTGGGAGCCCTTATGGCTGGGTACTATCATACTGGAAAAAAATTATTACTTCAAGCAAAGAGTAGATTTGGAGAGGGCAGGGGTTGCAACATGCAGACAAGAAAATAAATTGTACACTGTTTTGCAAACCAAAAGGGTACTTTGTTGCTTGCGTGATGCAAGCTCAACGTGTACTTTGACTATAAATATTAGGTCGCTTTGGGTCATGCTATGGGGTTGCGATAGGCGGTTTGCTACAGATTTCAATTACTTTTTGCAACAACAGTCTTCACAGCAGTGACAGGCTTAGCAAGATGTGATGTCTTGGCTCTTTGTTTGCCATTGGAGTCCCCTGTGGCATTCTTCTTATGGAAGTACTTGCCACCAGGAACTTTTGCAGGTAACCGGTTCTTAGCAACAGTCCCCATCATCCCCAACCCTTTCTCACCCATTCAATCCAAGATGGAATCAGATAGGAAGAAATTGTTGGTGGTGATATGAGGAGGTGATTTCCAAATCATCACAGGTCCAATGTTAGAAAGAACAAAGTTCTTAACAAGGGTGTGAACTTCAGCAGGGCCAGTGAAGGTATGCCTATCATCAGTAGTTGCCCATCCACAATATTGGTGGTGCTATCCTCTTGGACAAATCCGATCAACATCAGACATAAGAACCATCTGTCCTCCCCTAGTTATCATCTATCCCTTTAGGTAGTTAACAAGAGGACCACCAAATCCTTGATATGGCCAGCTGGTCTTGTCAATACATAGGTCCAAGCCAGCCCTTCATTGAAATAGTTGGTGTTGTTGACAGTAGTCTGGTAGATAAAATCAAATTTATAAGCAACATTGCCATTGTTTGGGTCTCCATCACCAAAAGGCCTATCTGCATAATTTTTGCACAGCTTCAAGTTCCTTTTTATTTCATACCACCTCGTAATATGAATAAAAGATCCTTGGAATCCCATCTACTATTGTATGCTCGGCCAAGCAAAAAACACGATCCAATTGTACAGTAGCAATTGTGTATAAATAGCCATATAACGTTCTATGATCAATAACGCCCTATAACCCCCACATGACTATATTTGTGTTTAAAGTCCCTTTTGATTCATCTAGTACTTATCATAGTTAAGCGTCCATTGGGGACCAAGATACAGCTTCAAATGTTACTTCGTGATGAAAACAGTTATCGTATAGGGTTGGCTACCAAATGTACAAACCAGCAGTCATAGGTTTTGGGCCCTTATTTTGTGTGTAATGACTTGTGGGATTAAAATTTGACTTGTACTATCCATACAGTGGGGCACATGCTGAATTTTTAATCGTACCAGTGGTCTTGCAACCAAAATAGTTCTGCTTGCACATGCACATGCACTGTAGCCCTAGTACAAGTCAATTTTTAATCTCAGGAGTCATTACAAGGTAATTAGATGGCCCAAAATTGATGCAAGGTACAAAATACACGTAGAGATTTAGCTAAGGGTCAACTCACTCTAACAGCTATAACATGGTCCCAACAGATGCTTAAGTATGATAGGCGCATGAATCAAAAGCCATTTAAAGAGGTTTCTAACTGTTTGGGGGAGTTGAGGAGCATCTTAGTAGTAGACAATATGAATATTTTTGTATGAATATAAGATTAAAAATGTGCAAATGGTTGGCCAGAATCACTCAGCCTATGCTATACAATATGGTGAAAGAGCACAGTGCTTGGATAACATTTTACCATGTAATGACTCATGGGATAAAAAATTCAACTTGTACTACTGTACAGCAATGGCACATGCATGTGAAACTATTTGGTCACAAGACTGGTGGGAATAAAATTTGAGCACATACCCTGCTGTACTGCTGGTAGTAGATTCAGTGTTTCAGTCAAAGTAATCATCACATGCAAAAAAATAGTGTGTAAGCTACGGCTGGATCATAGATTTGCTAGCCAACTCTATACAATACTTTATGTTTTCACTTGCTCTTTTACAAGCACTACCATGCATAAAAACGATGCCGTCAAACTGAACTGCTTCAGGTAAGGTAACAGATAGTGTTGCTGATAGTGTTGCTGGTAGTAGTGTTGCTGCTAATTAGTGTTGTGGATGAACATTTGTTGTCCTTAGTAGCTGGTGTCAATAGATTCTTGCTGAGTAGTGTTGCTGCTAATTAGTGTTGTGGATGAACTGTTGCTGGGGAGAAACTGTAGCTGATTAGTGCTGCTGATTAGTGCTGCTGATGAGTGGGGTTAATTTGTTGTTGATGTTGTTGTTGTTTTTGTTGCTATTGTTGATAGTGAAGACGCGTTGTTGTCTACTTGTTGTTGTCCTTGGTAGCTGGCCTTGAGAGGTTGCAGAGTAGTGTTGCTGATACTTTTTGGTGATACTGAACTGTCACTGATACTGTCACTGATACTGTTGCTGGAGAGATACTGTTGCTTAGTAATAGTGATGCTGATATAGTACTAGTGTCAGTGGAGGGGGGTGATTTGATGTCAGTTGTCAGAACAAGAAGCACTTTCACTGGGATAATGGTGGTAGCTTCAGCACATGGTTGTGAGGACTCCTCTGTGTCTGACAATTGACAACAAGTTCCCTTGCTGCTATCAGCATTATGAAGGAGCAGTATTTGCAGATCAGTATTGGTGCAACATTGGATGTTATTTTAGGTCGATATGTTAATCAAGAATTTATTTCCAGCATGTCAATTGACATCATTACAAAAAATCCATGAAAAAAACGGTGTACTTGGACAAGATTTTGTGATCACTATTGTTGTTGCGGTCAACATATTTTTTCTACGGGATATAGATGGCCTGGAATCTATGATTGGATCATATATTTGATCTCAAAGAACCACTCAAGTTTATTACCAACACTCATCAATGGAGGCAACAGTGGCTTTGCGAATCTAGCAAGCTCCATCACCTTTGCAAGATTTTTCTTTTTCAAGCAGCAGGTCTTCTTTCACAACCAGTGAAGGTCTTATTGAGCTCCTTGTTGTACAGAGTAGGTTTGTTCTTCCATTCCCAATTCCACCCACTTCCAGCAGTCTTGATTCAGTACAAATTGGATCTGTGGTGAGGGACAATCCATTATTTCTTGAGGGGGATCAGTAGCTTTTTTGGGGGGAGGTGTAGAGGTATTGATTACAATTTGGATCTTTCATCCAACCCCTGGACAATTTGCTGTTCTTTGACCAGCTTTGGGGCTTCCCTTGCCTTCAATGCTGGATGTCACTTCTACTCCATGTTGCCGTTTACAATTGCGAGCTTGTGCTTTGGCATCCAGTGCTTGTAAGCACAGGCCTTGGGACCTTTGTAAACAAGCATTCTGGCTTGATGTTCCTTCTTTGTTTTTGCTCTCCTCCTATTTAATTTTACTTTCTAGTACTTTGGGTGTGGAGAACCAAACAAGAGTACTCCAGTGCATTGTGGGGGTCTGGTAAACTTGCAGGGTAGCATTGATATACATCCTGAGGTCTTTGACAAGAAAATCTGGTGTTTTTGGTACTTGTTGCTCAGCTTGCTTGTTTTGCTGCTGCTTCTTTTTTTCAGTATCCTCCATTTTTAGCAGCGGTCTCCTCCCTCACAGGAAGTATTGTTCTCAATCAATTTAAGGAGAAAGTAATGGGATCAATGTGGTAAAGCACAAACAAATGGTTCTGTCACGGTTCCCTCTGAGAAGCTGGAAAGAGAACAAATGTATCTCTGAGTTCACACCATTAGTGGCCTAATTTAGTGACGAGATTATATTTTGAGGTGCAAGATATCCTTGGTGGGACTGTATTTCATTGAGTTTAGGACTGGATGTGTTGAGTCAAAGTAGTCTTTACATGGTAATTCGATGGCACAAACTTGACACACTGTACAAAAATTCAAGACGAGGGTATTCTGACAGCTCTATCTTGGTCCCTCACGGACGCATGACAACATCAAGCACATAGTTAGACGGACAATTATGAGAGCCTTCTAAGCCGATGGGTAAGTTGGGGGTTCGTAGTGGTATTTATCAATATATGTCTATGGATATTGAGCATTACTAATGTCCAAATGACAAGGCGGGAATCTCTCCGCCGACTTTATTATATCGTAGTACCTGGTAATAAAATATCCTGTTAGATTGCCTGTTGAAAATTTGTAGATACTAATAGGTACAATCTGGTACTAGAGAAAGTTAGCGGGCGCCATATGATTCTAGTCACCGATTCGTGATCAAGATTGATCACAATTGAATGATCACAAATTTGTTGCTTCTATTTCTGACCAGATTTTTGTGATCAAAATTGATCACATTTTTCAACACTACCAGGAGAAGGTGTTGAATCAAACAGCCGCAATCTCTTCACCGATTTTTTACGATACATAAAAAATGTTGATATTATATTTAGCCTCGCGAACTAGAAGATAGAAAAGACCAATGTTATTTGATTTCGGCCTAAAACTCGAGATGTCATTTGTTGTCGAGTGAGAAGCAATGTGGGATAAACAGAAGCCTAGAAACAACAGATAGGATCCGTCTCTATATTTAAACAATAAAGTCCTGATGCATTCCTTAATGAAACAAACAAATATTTACAACACCTTCAAATGTTTCCATTCAACACCATATTTATTTCTTTGCTATTTTGTCCAATGGTTGTCCAAAACTACTGCAGAACGATTCGTCGAATAGAGGGCAAGCCGTATTTCTCTAAAAGTTGTAGGCGATTTCTTCTGACTGAATGACCGTTCGCGAAGAGCGGCTTCCAGAATTGACCAGAAAATTGAGGTAGACACGATTCAAAATTCTAACTTAGTTTGGCCACTGAAGAAAAAATGTCACTGATCAATGATGTACTCAACTAACTCACAACTTTAGATATTGAGTTTCACCACTTTGTCTCCTGTCTATGAGCCAAAGAGAGCTAAATCATTAGCTACTATTGATATTAGACTTGAAATGCGAATCGACTACAAAGTTGTTAACCATGACAAGTCAAGTCCCATGAACCCTTTTGTCCCACTGAACCCAGGTCTTGAGCGCAACAACAAAAATATGAAGAGTGTGTAAAGTTGACAGCAATGCGTTGATTCGTTCAGTGAACAAAAAGGAGAACACGGAATCATTTGCTTTGAAGAACAGGGAAAGAAGCAAGAAAACAGGTACTCGAGTAGCTTACGAAAGTGCTTTAAAAAAGGAAGTCAAAGTGATGAGATGAGATTAATGTGCACGCTATACATGATTGTGTGCATTCGCTCTAGTTTAGGATCAATTGTTTCTGAAGTCACTTGCTTCCGCTGAAAAGATTTTCAGAAAACGTCAACATTAATGAGTCGTAAGATTTTATTGTCGATAGCTTTTGTTATTGGTTGAAAGGCATCGGCGACATTTCATCTTCCAGTGATTGCATGAAGATTGTAAAATTTTTCTTGAATGCAATTCAATGATGAGATGTTCGTGCCACTTTCGGATGACACCATTCCAGATTGAAAACAAAGGGATATAGACAATTTTCATAAAAAATGCAAAGAATTCCAAGATATTCCCGATCATGTGCCTTCAAAACTCGTGATATTATTGCCAATAGGAACACATTGAAGAATTACGCACATGTCTCTGACAGTTTTATTGCAAAAGTCTGATGTTCATTCACATTCATGTTCTCAGTAAAACTGAATTTCTGGCCCAAACTATTTTGATTTGGCATTTGTTTTCAGAAAAGTTAACTTTAGATACTCGATTTACTTGTCGTCTTTTTCAAGTTTAATAGCTATCAATTAAATATCTTTAAAATCTTTGATCTTTTCACGAGGGCACTGCCGAAAAACATGCTCGCAACTTCTGCTCATGAGGGAGTTGTATCATTGCCTGATCAAGTCTCAATGACACAAACTCTCCGTCACAATATTTGTGCGTCGGTATCGACGAGAATCTTCCGTGCATATTAAGTCATTTCTGTATTCAGCTATCCTGTTAGTCTTTAACGTAATTTCTGACGTTACATATATAATCTCCAATTTTCGATTGAGTTAAAGTTCGATTTCTCTTCATTTCAGCACCACAGCGTGATGCGAACGGAAAGTCAGGTTGAAGTTGTCTTCTGATTGAATTTTTTAAGATGAGTGAAATTTATTTTGTCGAATGAAAGAATTTAAATGTCAATTCCTTCCAACCTAACGCTGTCTCAAAAAGTCTTTTTTGTTTTTTAGTTCCTTCGAATTCTGCTGGTCATGACATTCGCAACATCTCGTTTCATTAAACGCTACAAACCTAGCCTGAAACCTCACAATACACTGAAGATGTAAATGAAGCATGATTGTCCTTGCAATAAATAGTAAGGAACAAATAAACTGCTCGTGGGATTATTTGAGGAACGCTTATACGATTGAAGACTATTCTGGACACCGTTCATTAGATTTTCCGGGGACATTTTGCAAATACGAATAAATAAACTGATTAGCCAGTCTTATCCATCGTAGCTTGTTCCACTCGGCTAAATTTAGGTTGACAGCGATGGTTTCGGAAAGCCGGGGGACAATTTGAATCTAAGACTCGCTTTCTGATACAGGGACTTTCACTCCCTCTCTAAGTCGTTCGTGGTAACGGACAATGAATCCAATGTTTGGAGGAAATCAAACCGTAATGGAATGAACAAGATTCAAATGAAAGAAACTGGTTGAGATGCAAACAATCCGGAGGAAAGGTTGGTTCCTTATCACAAATTATGGTTTTACTAAAAATATGGTGACACTTTAAATGAAGTAACATACTGAGTTCGCTCTACTAGAAGAAACCGAAAAAAATGATTTAAATATCCTCGAGGAACGACATTTAATGATCGTTTTCGGCTTTTTCAGCGTTTGCAATCTTTAAATTTTTAAAAGAATAAAATAATCAAATCCGTTTTGAGGCTGGGATCACTTGGTTACAGAGAGGGAAATGATTATTAAAAGAAGTGGAAACAAGCGATACCGACGAAACGCATGTCGTAGCTCCGAGGACTGTTCTAAAAGGTTTGAAGTGATGTTTAGGTTACAGATGAATCTAACTAAGTCACGTAATATCATTGTTCATCGTTATTGACAGGCAAGGTCGTGCTCGTACTGTCTTTCGGTAAACATCTTGACGCGTTGACTTCTAGTATATTCTGAGAACAAATATTGATCGGAAAATCTTCTTAAGTAGAGAAATATGAGGGAGAATCGTGTGTGAATTTTCTCCAAAAGTAATTGGTAAGGAGTGGAACGAAATAGACACTTTCGGCTCGTTCCAAAATTGATTCACGTCTTTAACTCGGTGTCCAGCTTGTCCACGTGATATTCGTTGTCGCGGCAGTGAACAATTAATGTTGAATCGGAGCGATGAGTTAGTGTGAATTGGCGTGTCGGAGGTTTTGAAGTTGGAAAAGTAGATTATTATCGTTATCAACGCTTTTAACTGGATGTCGAGCTTGTTCACCTGAATTGCGTTGTCGGTGGGAGTCGAAAATTGATGTTGAAATTAATCACTCAGTTCAATCCTGTAAACGGTGAAGTGATGTTGATTGGCGTTTCAGAGTTTTTGAAGTCGCAAAAGTAAATTATGAACGCTACCTCTCAGACACTGAGGAAGCGGTTGCTGAGGCAGTTTTCATGGGTAAAGTATTGGCAAGCTGGGTCTGGGATATTTTAACACATTGTGATTTTCCATCGAAGTAAATAGCATATTGACTGGTTTGACTGTGCCTAAGGACAAAGATTTCTGACAGATAGCTGGAATTGAAATGAATTTTACATTTGTAGTTAGAGATGACCTCGACCGTATGAGCGGGGTCGGGTGAAAGCCATGGTTCGAAAGATGCTCAAGTAGGGAAAAAGCCCCAGTTTTACAATACTGTATAAAGCTAATTTTAGAAACTGCCGGTAGGTCAGGGAAAATTTTCGCACTGCTTTTTCGTAATTACAACGGTGACTCAGAGACATGACGGGAAAGCATATATTACGACGTTTTCATCTTAGTTGGGGGTACAAGCTTTTCCTTGCTTCTCTGATGAAACAGGTGCAAACCCCCATACAATGGTTGTGGTGTATTGATGTTTGAAGAAATTTCGCCCATCCCTAATCTTCCGGACCGTTTCCCAAATGATAATACTTGACCTGATTCTGTGACTAGGAAGGAACTGTCGTACCCAGCACAGGCTAGAGATACACGGCGCCTAGCACTCTCAACGCCATTCGGGATGATATTTTTATTCTTTTGGTCCCTTTTCGAGACTTGTTTCTCTTCAATATCAATCCTTTGTGGAACCCATTCAATAACGACAAGATTTTCTTTCTTCTCAGAAAGGCTCGGAGCGATCGAAGAGTAATCGAATGCCCCTAGTCCTAGCCTTTCGTTCGAGTTGATGCCCCAGGAAAAGACATTGCCATCATCAGAAAGTGCTAGGGCGTGGAAGGCTCCAGCGCTTACTGACACAATGCAGTTGCTATTTTCGCGCTCATTCTGCGCAAGTGGCAAAAATACTTCGCAAGGCTCTTTAGAGAATGTTGTATTATAGCCATGCCCAAGCATCCCTTCGGCACTGAAGCCATACGACATGCATTTTCCACTGGACAATACGACAAAGGAGCAATAAGGCCCGAGAGAAATTTGCGTGGCAAAAGGGGACTCCGGGTCTTTATTTCTCCGATGACACAGGCTTTCTACCAGTGTCGGCAAAGGAGAGATGTTTTTTTTCTTGAATGAAGGTTTCCGAGCGATTTCACCGCGTATCTCTTGAGATTGCATGTTGATCGGTAAACCTAGTGCACCCAATGATGCATTACCCCACATATAAACCTCAACGTCACCAGTCGCCCGTCGAACCAGTGCGGCAGAGTGTTCCGTAGAAGCTGCGATATCAAAGACCCCTTGCGAAGGCATTGATTCGTGATCTGTATCCTCTTTTTGTGGCCAAACAGAGCATTGGAGACCTACTCGTCGCGGTAGAACTACGTCCTCAGCAGATTCTCCCTTTGCATCCTGTTCATTAAAATGGGGCCGTATTAGACCAAGCTTCATAAAATTATTCCTACCAAAAGCATACACTTGGTGATACTGAACAGACTTTTCGTTGAATTGTGACCGCTCGTATTCGAAGTCCTCTCCACTATTGATATGTTTTTGTCTTACATCGCAAGGTGATTGATTTGGTGCATCGGCGCGGTGAGATGATTCTTCACCAAAGTCGGAATGAGCAACATCAGGATTTGTTTGGAGCTTTTGTAATCGTCGGCCTTCAGTTGAAATAACAACAAGGGAATGATCTACTCCAGCTGCACAATTGATGGCCTTGCCTCCGTTTTCAAGAAGTGGTGTAATCAAAGTCGGGGTGGTGTGAAATCCTCTTGTGTTGTTTTTTATTTCTGACTGGAAGCCGATTCCGAGCTGACCGCGATGGTTGAGACCATATGTGAATAAGAGGGCTTCTTTTGATATCATTAGCACGTGAGCACCAAGTGGATTCGCCGAAACTTTGGTTATTCTAACTTGAGACAGAGTTGAGAGAAAAAGAGGTACTCCATGAAAAATTTTTTGGTCCGTATCAATGAGACCGTTGGAGTTTTTTCTGTATGCTCTTTCCGCTCGTTTTGCCTTGCCTGTTCTAGGTTCTAATATTGCAGACGAAATAATTGAACTTCTTCGGTTTTGTTTCTGTTGAATATTGTGGTCGCGAAAAGACGCATTTGAGTTTTCATCCTCTTGCTTTTTGTGCTCTGTATGCGGGACCATATCATTATGTCCCTCTATGATGTGCGAATAGTCAAAGCTAGGAAGGGACAGTAGAAGATCATCTCCGATGTTATCATTCAACAAATAGCTGGGATACGACGTGTCGACCTCTCCACTATTTGTATCTTTCGTTTCGTTAGAGCTGTCTTCTTGCTTAGTAGGACCATAATTCATATCGTTTTCACTAGTCCTCTTCTCCGGCATAAAATCAAAATGTGGCTGGTCGTTTCCGGTACGCTTTCCTTTTTGCCCTTTTCCTTCAAGAACATTATTTGAAGTACTTTTGATATTCCCGTTGTTGCTCTTTTCCCATTCATACGTTGAAAACTCTGTAGAAGTGCTTATTTGACTCACTGAGGTTGCCCTTCTTCGACCGTTCTTTTGCGGTGTTATGGTCTCAGAAACCTCTGGGGACCAAGAGGCATCGATGTTACTTAAGAGCTCTGTGTCGCAGCAGGGGAATTGTTTATCCCAAACATTCAAATTATCTCGAGCCTTCGGTGGGAAAAATGGCGTTGATGACCTTCTGCATCTACAGACAATAACATCACCAGCCGAAGAAACCATAATAGATTCCGTGCGAGACATAGCGACTGAACATTGTTTGATTCGACTGCTAGTGCAGCTGCTAGTATTGCTGTTGTCGTCCTTGTGAGATTCTCCGTTTGGTGTTTTCCACAATGATGCCTTTCCGTTCTTCCCTGGCCAAAACACATTTGTTGATTGCGACGAATTCTCGGCAGGCAATTGGACCCGCAGCGAAGGTGACTTTGGTCCTTTCGATGTTGTTGTTGCTGAAGAAAGCGATCGGCTGGTAGGTGCAATTTCGCAGCGGCTCGTACTAGAAGTGAGCACATTGTTGTTCCGTGCACGTATCCGTGTATTATTAGTTGTGTTGACCATTCTAAGCAAATTACTTAAAAGCAGAACAGGACTATCCTCTCGTCGATGAACTTGATTACCTTGACTTCCAAAACCAAAAAAATCAATAATATAACTCCGGCGCTGCAAAAATCTGTGGGAAGGATTTCGCCTACTACCTGTCGCGCATGCAAACAAAGAGCTCTTTGTCCTTTCCTATTCTTGGCATCGATAGAGCATAATGTATCTCCCTCGTCTGTAAGTGCTGTTGGTAGATGTTGACTTCCTAGATTTTGAATTTTTTATGAAGATGCGTAGAAAAAATCAATGCGCTTGTCGCGGGCCGACCTGCCTGACTGACTCTTAAACCGTTAAATATCGTATCTTCCATTGCTTTGCTTTTCTCCGGTCCCTCCGGAACCCACTCGCAAGGACCAAATTCAAACACCCCTTTTGAAGTCAATGATTTTGGGGATGTAGGATTCTTTCGGTGAAATAACCCATACACTTTTTCTTGCCGAGGGGTCTTACTAGAGGGGTCTTACGTTACCATTGAGCTATTAGAAAACAAGCCCCATACTGGCAAGTTACTGCCAATTCCAATACAAATGCTAAGCTAGTACTAGAAGAGGCACTGTATGGCCAGAATCATAGCTTTGGGTGTGAAGTATGCTTCTAGCTGCTCTGAGGGACACCACTTCCCTCCAAGGATTTAGTGCAACAACCAGAGGTTCATTTTGCTTGATTGAAAAGAATTGAGTCAACTTGGTTTGTAGTGAAGGGGAAGGAGTGACAATAGGATCAAAAGAAGTGTCTGGTACTGCAGGTTGTTTGTGACGTTTCTTTTTGGAGTAGGCGTCAAAGACCACCAGTAAATCTTGTATGATGACACTCTCTGGTGGTTGTTTACGGTGAGGCAAAGGTGGGAAGTACTAGTGAGTAAGAGGGTGTGTGTTGGAGGCCGATGTGAGCGACGCCTTGCTGACACTGGCAAGGATAGTCTTTTCATAGACCGGGTGGCAATATGTGAGCATGGAAGTAGAAGCAGTATTGATGAATGCCTCCATGTCATCTGGGAATAAGTGGATAGTACGAGATAGACAAGTCTGTGGTTTCAGTTCAAACAGATTGTGGACTTTCATCACTGCCCAATATCAATGCTGTGCTTGCTTCTGAGAAAGAGTGTCGCCGTGCAGGTCTTTATTTCTCTGTTCCCATAAGGATATATAGTAGGTAAGAAAGAATTCCACAATATTGCCTCCCAACACAAGTGGGGAGTGAGAGCTACTAGAGTGAATGTCTTGGTCACCAGTAAACCAATGGAGTGAAACATGGCCGGCAAACATGTGATGCCATCCAATCTCACTCTGGTAATGAATAACTGGATGAAGGGATGCAGGATATTTTGCTGGGGAAACTGTGCCAGTGTCCAGCCATTTGGTAAGACAGCTACCAAGAGTTTCAGTTGCGATGGGCCTGAAGCGAAGGGTGAACATCTGTTGTTGTAGAGAAGCAATGGTCTGTCATCACCATCTGAGTCACGATGGATGAGAAAATCTAAAGAGATGCTCAGAATCTTCAGGTGTCTGGCAAAGACAACAAGTATCATGTGATTGGTAGTTCCACCTTTTGAGAACAGTGGTGGTGGGTAGAATGTCATGGAATTGGCAGTTGCACTTTTTGAGGACAGTGGCAGTTGGTAGAGTATGGTTGCAACATTTGGTGACCAAGACATTCCTGGAGATGTGTTTGATGGTAATGCTCAGGGACTTGCAGGCAATATCAGCAAGGACACGTGTTGGCCACTGGTTCCTGTCCACCAACAAGTATGCATGGTATCAGGGAATCAAACAGGAGTCTGTGAAAGCTCTCTTCTTATATTGGCTGGTCACTGAGCAGGATTGGATCTGAAGAACCACTGGGCATGATGGTAAAACTGGGGTGATAAATTGTCATCTGAGCTTGAAAGGCGCCAGCATAACCATCAGCTTTGACATTCAGCCGGGCTGTTAGAGGAAGTTGAGCAAAATCAGTGGTGTCATCTTGGTGGCCTTTCACCAAAGAGAAGGAGCAAGTGATGGATGGATACTGAAGGGTTTGAAATATCTGTTCAATCAAGTCAAAGTCTGGTGCCATAATAGCATTTTCATATACTTCTGTGTATTCACATCTGGATTGGATTCTACTAGTGATGAGGGCGTTGCTGTCACTGATAAAAGTAAATTGTGTTGGGCAAGTTGTTGTGGTGCCAGATGAAGATGAACTGAGTGTACTTGCATCAGAAGAGGTCGGAGCTGAAAGATGGTGATGATTGTGCTGAAGGTGCAAATCATTCAGTTTGCTGACTAAATTTTGAAAATTTTCCTTTTCATTCCCAAAACTGGAATGAGTTAGAGTTTTTCTACAAATCTGGGAGGTCGGTGGGGGATAGACATGGAAGATTGTGCTCATCAAGTGGAAAAGTTGAGTGTGTTTCTGCATGATATCATACTAGCTTCTGCCAGTGATGACTTCTAGTCATATGAACCCTGCTCCTCCTACTGATGCTAGCGCTTGGAGAATTTCTCTGGCAGTAGTGCAGGCACAACCACAAAGTGAGAAAATGTGCAGAATATATTTCCTTTCCAACTTGAGCAATTGAACAGAAGACAAGAAAGACTGAGGCAAAGGATACTTGATGATAGGAGGCAACACTGTTTCATAAAGTATTTGTGCTGTAGGTCTAGTAGGTGGTGAGCATTGCTGGATGGCAGAGCAAATCAAATCTGCTTTGGAAAGTAATGTTTCCAACTGGGCTGTGTATGATCTGCATGGTGACTTGTGGTGCCCCAGATTTTTGCGCGGAGTGAAAATATTCTTTGAAGCAATTGAACTGGTTCTCCAGTAGGATCAGTGAGGAAGATATCATGAGTAGTGCGAAGCACTTGAGGAAGCATATCAAGGGGAGACTCAGGGAGGTACTGGAAATCATAGTATAGGAGATGGAATGTACATTTTGGAAGTTCCAATTTTCCACCAGAGCACCAGAGAAGATCATGCCATCGTTGTGCATCTAACGAAAGTCTGTCTAAGAGTTCTGCAAGGGAAGCATCCAGGGATGAACCTGTGGCAACAGTGTAGTCATCAACAAAACCAATTATTATCAACATAGAGAATGAGAGTATGCCATCTGGGCTGGAAAATCCATTAATTAAATTTAATTACTACCTTGGTTCCTAAAAGATGGCACAATTTGCCCTACTTTGTTTTTTTTTTCAAAATAATGGTGCAATATTTACTTAACAGATTTTGGAGTTTCAGGCCGTTGAATTCTACAAATGACTGTGTATGACTGTGTACAACATGTAGAATCAGTATTGAAAATAAAACACATCACCTCTTTTGAATGAAAATGACCAATGCAATAAAGTTGTCCATACTGAAGAGAATTACAGCCTCAAAAATGTATCACTCTCGGATATCATGTGCAAGTAGCGGCGTATCAAAATGACCAGTAGAACCCAACTGACAGTATTTTCATATTGATAAGAAAAATATTCTTTTAAGGATTATTCCATTATTGTTGCTGGTACAACATATTAAGTCATAACACATTCAAAAAGTATTCCAAGATCAACACAATAAAGAAAGACGCAGTCAAATTGCCCAAATATTGAGCTTGATCCAACCTGCGAGGTGCAAATGCACCATCATTACTTAGGAACAGAGGTAGTAATATATAATTAATTGATTAATATAATTTAGTAAGTCCTCACATAAAATGGCTGGCCTGTAGCATTGCTCTCTCTTAAAGGACTGCAGGTGCATACAAGGATGGTACTGGTAGGACAAGTGTTGGTGAGAGATACAGCAGCTGCAAGAAACTAGAACACTCAGTCTGTGGAAGGAAAAAGATCCACAAGAACAGTCCATGAACACTACAAGGAACACCTCTGGTTCCAATACTGCTTTGTCTTGTGCTGCTCTGGAGGTACAAAAAATTATGAATGAAACATGTACTTATGAAGTGTTGTTGCGCGCTTCAAATTTCAGCAACTCAGTCTCCAATTCCATTATATCACTTGTCATTGTTGCAACCAGATCAAGATCCTTGCTTGATTCAAATGAGTCATTGGTTGACTTGTAAGTAGCAATTGAAGCAGCTAATTCAAGCTTTTGCAGTTCTTCTAGTCAGTTGGTGGTCACCCCAGTGGTTTGATCTCCTGCTGGAGGAGCAAGTGCTTTGGCTAAGGTTTATGAGGGGGGATGATGTGAGTTCTACTTCTTTTGCAAGAATGCTCTCTTTCATCTGTTGTGTCACCACCAGCATAAGGGAGATGCCAAGGTTATGGAAATTGAGCAGCAAATGGTACAAGTTGTTGGTTCTGCTTGTTCTTGTTTACAGACAACAGGCTGTTGCTCCTTACAAGGCTACTCAGGAGCATCCTTCTTGTTCTTGTGCAGCAGCTCTGTTGTACAATGCTTGTTCTCCTGCTGCTGCTCACCATGACGAATGCCATTTGGTTCCTTACTTAAATTAGCACTTCTTCCACCACCAACCTGGATGTGTTGGTTCATGTTGTTTCCAATATCTTCTTCAGCAATAATCTGGAGTACATTGACAACTCTCCCAGGGGGAATGGCTTCAGCATCAGAAAGATTTTCCTCCCTGACGCTTGATGTGGACAACATTGATGCTGACAGTGTCCTTGTCTGTACACATAGTAGGAGTGGCAAACTGGATGGCGATGGTATCCTCAATGATCTTTTCCTTCATTGGTCAACCAAATGCATCTTTTTGTAGAGCTTATTGAGATAGCGTCTCATGGTCCTAATGACAGCATGCTTACTGCCAAACTGGTGCTTCTGTCCCTCTTGAATTGCAACATGTCACACAAACCAATATAATTTTGTTTCCAGTTTCCTGCATGGACCAAAACAAAACCACGCATGTATTTTTTAATGCTCCAATACAAAACTCAAAGCCCTGGTTTCCCAATAGTCAGCCATCCATGCTTTCTCAATGGTTCTTGTTCTATCTTCTGCTCTCTGTTTCACTACCTTTTCACATGCTTTCTGAACAGCATGTGCCCCTGCAGGCTCCAGCCTTCTTTGCTTCCAATCCTATTGTCAGTGACTTGTTTTTGGCTTTTTTTTCTATTTCCTGAATTATGACAAGACTCATAGTCGTTGAACAAGAACAGGAGTCCGAGTGCTTTGTCTGTTGCACTGAATATTTTGCTCACTGTGTTCTTGTTTATTCTCCTCATGAAATTGTTTTGTTTTGGTGATACAGCGCCTAACATCTGTCTCATTAAGTTCTTGAACTATGGTGTATGTTTTTGTCTGTATTCCTGGTTTAACACAAATGACAAACCGTCTTCACACTCTGTTATGAAACTGTCTTCACACTCTGTTACTATGAAACATTTTCCAATGAAAGTACCTGGAACTAAACCATTTTTTTTCATCTACCTGTATCCAGGAAGGAAACAAATTGTTAGACCAAACAATTTGTTTATGGCTATACCTGCAGCATTTTGCAACTTACCCCTGTAGGTTTTTTTAACCCAGAGTCTGTACCTTGTGTCTGCACGCAGTTACTGCCCTGTTGATAGTTCCCACCCAATAACTGACAGACATTACCAGGCCCTCAGGGGCATTCTCCCCACTGCAACTTTCTTTTACCTGTTTTTAAAACTATGTTTTCCACAATGTTATCCTTTACTGGGAACTTTGTGTGCTTGAACAAAACATTTCTTACATAGTTGGTCAGTGTTTGTTTCAACATGGTCTCTATATGGCCCAGTCTTGTGTCCCAAGCGACCACCATACTCTCCTCCTGTTCTTCATTCTGCTTGACTACTTCTGAGGACATGTCTGTTGATAAGCTGTAGACAAATTAATCCAACTTTCTGCAATCCCMAGGTCAAATTGATGGTTTGTAATAGCTGCTGTTTAGCTTGTGTTAGTCTATCTTTCCAACACCTGAATCTGTACCTGTGAACAATAGTTGCCTTTGCAGGTAAAGAACTTTTGTGTCATACTAGAACTTGTTACCCAACTCCCTTTTTGGTTTCACCCCTAGCGCTTTTCAAAATTTGAACCCTTTTTCATTTGAATCCTATCTCAAAAGCTAACTAAAATACGCACAATAGACCAAATGAGAACAACATTCTTGGATATGACCTTTCCTCATTCTGGTACATGCTCTCAGTAACCAAAGCAATCATGGACTATGTTTGAAATATGCAGGAGTTACAAAAATGCTGCTTCTTGCTTGTCAAGTCCCTGGACAGCCTGTGTTTGCTATGTGTGTTCTGTTCCCAGTTGTTTGTTTGGAATCATTTACAAACATTCTTTCATTTGTCTCAGACTGAATTGTGTTCACCAAATCTGATGTCCTGTATATTGCACAAGAAAGATCATGAAGTAAACATTAACAATGTCCACCAATGATGCCAAAACAAGTGCACTTTCTGTAACCAACCACTACCAGAAAAAGCCATTGACAAGTTGAAGAGTTCAGTCACAAAAGTGATTGGCAAAGAAGACTACTACTCCAATCAACTTTGCAATGCAGCTGCACAATAAGTTCAGACACCTTTCATGGATCCAAAAAAAATGTGTTGTCCTGGTGTCAAGAATTATGATTACTACCTATCCTCTATGAGGCGTTTTGGAAGCTCTGAATGGCAAAGCTGGTGATGTTCCTCTCACTATCCACCCATTGTTGAATATTTTTGTAATGGACAATCAGATCTCAAGCTGCAGGCTGAGATGCCCAGTACAAAGCAGTTCCATAATCCAAGTTTACCTGCTGTCTTAACAGATACAAATTTTAAAAGAGATGGGATGATTTTCAACGGTGTCATAACCTGTGGGAGAGACTGTCCTAATAGTGATGTAAAGTGTGTGCTA